>SOMO01000021.1:189494-204949 GCA_028128575.1 Paedocypris carbunculus | reverse complement strand
GTATATTGCATTTTATTGCCACAAAATTCATGTGCTGTGCAGTAACGCCCACTAGTGGTTATCAGAGGTGCGGCAAAGGCTGACGTATGTTCTTTTCCCCATATTTATTATTGTAGGAAAAAAATGAAATAAAACTGTGAACAGCATTGAAAAACAAATAAAAACGAGTGCCCTCTAGAGTAAAACGCAAATTCCCACTTGAGGAAAAAAACATGCACACGAGCTTTAAGAGACCGGGAATTGTTACGCGAAGACACGCATGAGCATTCAGGTGGCACTTACGAACAACATTCCGCCGAAGTATTCGAGCATCGTGATTTTTATCTCTTCCGCGCCTTGCGTCTAAAACCGTTTAAACGAGAACCGTCTGCGTTCCGTTTGGTCACGTGACGAACCGCCCGCGCGCCTAGTGTAGTTTACTGCGCATGTCCAGACCAGAACACTCTGCCGGTGGCGTTTTCATACAGTAGGTGTGTCTTTTTTAAATAAAAGTTTAACGTTTTCTATATATTTTATGATTCTTATGATCCCATCCTGCTTGTGGTGTCCCCCAAAAGCCGCGATTTCAGAAGTGATATTCAACAATTGTTTGATTTACAAGTTGGCGGGAGAACTGTGCTAGCTTGCTATCACGCTCATAAGTTTTTAACCACACGCCGATACACGAAATGTTTGTTTTATACATTTTTCTTGGTAACTTTATTTGTAATAGTAATGCTTGGGATGCTTTCTTTGTGATGCTTGGGAACCCCTCGAGGATGTTCAAAAACTAGCGCCAAATTCGTTCTGACGTAACAAAGCAGCAACTGCTTTGGCGAAAGATGTGTTTTGTACACGAATATCACCAAATCACTTTCACGTGATGTCACTGTGTATTATTGCAGGATGCAACAGTCATGAGTGGGGAGATGTTTGCTGTGGAGAAGGAGGGTCTCGAGGATGCAGCCATGATTGCAAAAAAGAAAAACACCAGAAGAATATCAGATGATGAAGACGATGATGAAGATGAGAGCGGACTGACAGAGCAGGCAGGACAGGATGAATCACCCAAAGCTAAAATGTGTAAGTTAATCCGATGCGAATGGTATGAAGTCATCTTGTGTGATATGTCATCATCTGTAATTTACAACCTATTTTTGAAACAGCAACTTTCAGCACTTTGTTTCTCGATGTTATTAGATATTATATTACATATTTAATTCTTTTTCCAAATGAAAATGTCTTTCTTTCTTAAAATAACTTTAGCTCAGATTATCTCAAAATACTCGATCATCAACTATAGNCAGCACTTTGTTTCTCGATGTTATTAGATATTATATTACATATTTAATTCTTTTTCCAAATGAAAATGTCTTTCTTTCTTAAAATAACTTTAGCTCAGATTATCTCAAGATACTCGATCATCAACTATAGTTTGTCCAATTTATTTACTTTTTTTAGTTGAAGCTGAAATCATAGAAGGAAAACGTGAGAAGAAAGTCATCCAGAGACTGGAGATTTTAAGTAAACCCAAAGAAAAGGTGAAGATTGAGAGTTCGGGACAAGGCGCCAAACTGGGAGACATTGCACGGATTAATCACTACATTGGAAAGCTCAAAGCTCCTCAGCTCAAACCGCTACATAAGATTCTATATGATCGGCCAGGAACGGTATAATTCACTTTTTTTGCTGAACACCTCCAGCTTTCCTTCATATAAGTAACTTTATACTTGTGCTTTACAGGCTTCATTACTACGTAAAAATCTGCGCCAATTTAACGGGTTCCCCTTTCAGCTTCACAGTGACCTGTATCTCAACAAGCATTCAAAACTATCAAAGTAGGTTGTGTTTTTTAGTTAAACTAGCAATGGGATGATACTTTATGATGACTATATGATAAATATGATTTACTATGTACATGTACATAATGGAGTTTTCAGGAAAAAGTATTAAGTGTAGATGAATAAAGGTTGGCTCTGAATGGCTTTTTATTGATTAATGAAAGATATTCTACAGGTTTCCTAAGGAACAACTGCGAACCATCTGCCAGACTCTGGATTTGATGAGAACTGGAAGACAGCATGAGCTTGCTGAGAGGATCATGAGTTTTCTCGTATTTCCCACCAACTCGGGCAAAGTAAGACACTCAGTAATATTTTGGCCAATGCAGGACCAGAAAGTACACATTATAGACTCCCAACATAATTTGACATTTAGGAAATTGTACTTTCATCAGTACAGTACAAAAATTGTACAGTCAAGCATAGTATCTTGTCATCCTTTGTGTTTACGCAGCCTGTTCTGAAGAAGAAAAAAAGTATTTCCCAAGAGACCAAAAGAAAGAAGTCAAGAGAAAAATCATCCAAGATAAAATCAGGACAAAAAATGGTAGAAAGCGGAAAATCCAAACTTATTGTGACTGACTCCAGCAGTGATGAAGAAGAGAGTAATGACAAGCAGGGATCGGTGGAAATAAAAAAGTCAGTGACTGCGAGTCAAAAGCAAAAATCCAGTAAAGGTGAAACATCAGATGAAGAGGAGGAGACTTCTGATGAAGGTTGCGAGGAACCGAAACAAGTAAGTGAAATGGTCCTGCTCTGTGTCTTGACAATATACAAAAAAAAAGTCATCAGATGTCACAAAAAATAATAGAAGTTCAATCGTCTTTGAATTTCTATCATTCCAAACTAGTAATGCAAAAGCGTGTCTGCAATTTCTTGTTTTTTTTTTTAAATGTTTAAATTGTAGACAAAAAAGAAGCCTCCCGCAAAGAGAAAAGCTCCTGAGAAGTCTGTTCCCAAAACAAAGAAAGCAGATAGCAGCAGCAACAGAAATAATAAATCCTCTCAGCGTCAAGGTGATATAATACATACTTTTATTGCAGAAATGAAACCGATATCAAGTTTAAAACAGAGTTGTGCTGTAACTTTCTTTTAGCTGAAAGTGACAGTTCCGATGATGATGTGCCTTTGATCAAGATGATTAAAAAGCCGCCAACCAACGATCAGTTAAAAGACACCATCCAGAATCTTCTGATAGATGTGAATTTGGAGGAAGTTACAATGAAGCAGCTCTGCAAACAGGTACGATTGAGTCTACGTGACAGAAATAATAATTTGTTATTCTGGATCTNTGTAACTTTCTTTTAGCTGAAAGTGACAGTTCCGATGATGATGTGCCTTTGATCAAGATGATTAAAAAGCCGCCAACCAACGATCAGTTAAAAGACACCATCCAGAATCTTCTGATAGATGTGAATTTGGAGGAAGTTACAATGAAGCAGCTCTGCAAACAGGTACGATTGAGTCTACGTGACAGAAATAATAATTTGTTATTCTGGATCTCCGTAATCTTACGTTTTTATACTTTTAATGTATAAATATGAATAACAATACCTTAAGTTACTTCCCTTTTTCTTGATCGTTTATTTTCACAGGTCTTTGAGAAATATCCACATTTTGATTTGTCCAGCCGAAAGGAGTTTATTCGAGAGACTGTTAAAGAAGTTAGTAAATCAAGTTTTTTAATTTGATTTGTTGGGGTTGTTTTTTAAGACCTTTTGTATTTTTTATTTCAGATTATATCTTGAAGTGGGGAGAAGAAACTGAATTTATTTTTAGGCTGATGTAATGGGTGAAAATGCATCAAAACTATTTTATTACATCATTAGCTGTGTAGTTTTTTTTCTGTTTGACATTTTGACTTTTGTGTTTTTGTAAGAGTTTTTCCCCCTTCTAATTTTAATAAATGCAGACCAT
This sequence comes from Paedocypris carbunculus, assembly GCA_028128575.1. Classification (NCBI taxonomy): domain Eukaryota; kingdom Metazoa; phylum Chordata; class Actinopteri; order Cypriniformes; genus Paedocypris; species Paedocypris carbunculus. The sequence goes on along the minus strand of SOMO01000021.1, from coordinate 201,212 downwards.
TGAACAGCATAAATGGTGGATTGTTTTATTTGAAAATTTTATTTGGGCAAACGAAGTTACAAATATTATTCAAAGTACATTTAACTTGTCATGTGTAGTATTTTCTTTGCAAAGCATGATTTAATGTAGTTAACGGTGTATGTTTTGTAATAAAATTTTTTACATTTTATGTTTTACATTACAATCTAGGTGTCACACTTTGTTAATATAAGACCTAAATATTTGATGGGCTGCAGTACTATGTATGTACTAATTGTGTATAAATGTATATTGCATATACAATATAACCAAAAAAAAAATGTTCCCTGACCGGGAATCGAACCCGGGCCGCGGCGGTGAGAGCGCCGAATCCTAACCACTAGACCACCAGGGAGCTCATACATTGGTTGGCTCAGTATGCATGAATGAATGAACTTTATTGATCCCACAGTGGGGAAACAATGGGGAACAGCCACTAGTAGCAATGACAAGCTGTGCCGTTGTTCCACGTGATTTGGATTCTACACCTAATAACAAAAAAGGTCAAGATTAAGATGTTATGTGAGATCATTTGCGAATCAACTCGTTTTACCTTTAAATAACTGGCTCAATCTGTAAAAAACAAAAACAAACAAGATGAAAACACCCCGATCGGGAACCGAACCTTTTTCTGGTTTTCTTCTACGTAAATCTAGACTGTACTAGTTACGTATTTGAATATGTAGTTTTCAGTTTATTTCTGTAGATGTCGCTGTTCGGTCGTATTCAGTCGCACGCTTTAGGAGGTTGAAGTTGAAGGGTCACGTTGGTTGGTTACTCGCTTACAGTAGCTGATGTGATGCAAGATGCAGGCGGAACGGTAGAGTCTTGCGTTCACCTGCTTTCTGGACGGAAAAAGAAAGCGACTCAACGAGAAAACAAGCGCTCTGGGACGAGGAGCAGAACCTGTCACTAGGGTAAACGCTTGTATGTATGTTTTGACATTTCGGAAGCGTGGTGGGGCCCTAACTGTTCACTGGTCGCTGGTTCAGTAACACGCCACCGTACTGCTGTCTAACGGCGTGCGAGTCTCGGTCGCAGGGTCGAATTGGATGTTCTATTTAATGTCCCGCTGGAGCAAACAAACGTCAAAGCACCACAGCAGGTGCCTCACTCACAAACTGTTGCTAATGCTAACTCGCTAGCCACTCTGCTAAAGTTAATGCCATGGATTCGCTTATCGGGTTCATCTTTGCGAGAAGATGAGAGAAGAGTAAATCTCCAGCAGCAGATGATTCACGGAGGCCATGAAACGTAAGACCGGCCTTTGTGCATATATTTTTAGTNGAACTGGAATGTGAACACAGGAAAGTAGAAATGTTTTGTTCATGATTGATGAATTGGGTGTAATTGATAAAGCCATTTGCAATATACACTTTAGATGAAATATTTGCATCTGCTATATACAAAATAAAACCATAGACTAATTTGCTTGTGTTCACTCAGATCCCTGGATGCCCGCCGGTGCCCACGCCCTGGCCGCACACGCAGACTCAATGGCCACCAGCTGACCCCCCCGCACAGGATGACGGTGAGAGAGCGGATTCGGCAGAACATCTCGGCCACGTTCTACCGGCACGGCCTGCTATGCGCCTCCTACCCGGTTCCCATCATTCTCTTCACTTCCGCCAGCATCCTGGCCTGTTGGTGAGTCTCTCCTCTGTTGTGAGTCAGACTCAATCGCAANAAAACTGTGAGTCAAATATAACGATAATTGGGAAATTGTGTAATGCATGTAAAAAAAAAGTAAGAAAACGAAGAAGTATTTTTTATTGTTTATTATGGTATAAAAAAGATAAGGCGATAAACCCGACTGTAAAGCTTGAAACCACAAAGTCGAAACCTTATCACTTCACTTGTGTAAATGATGTTGATAGAGTTGACTAACATATGTATATTTTTTATGGCTGTATATTATATAGATAAACATGATTACAGTGTTATCAGTATTGATAATTTAGCAGTATGTGTGTTGAAAGAGTCTAATTAATGCAAACATATTAAATGTTTTTTTAATGCAACCAGCCAATCAGAGTTTGACAACTTTATTGTCACTTTTATATGAAATGTTTTTTTTAAAGCTTTCAATAATTTGACAGAGCATTAAACGCAAGAGCACTAGCTCGTAACTTGAAACGTGTGATTTGCATCAAATGGAGCTCGACTGAAAGAACAAACCAATTTTTTGCATGTTGAAGATTTGTGCTTCAATGGAGATTATTTCTAATGATAATTTCAGTCATTTATTTGTGCGTTTCTAGTGTGATTNATATCTACAAAGAATTTAAAATTAGAGCAAACATTTTCAATAAAACAAATAATATATTTCAAATAGACATATTAGCAGTAAACAATCAACAGAGTAAACAGTAATATAGGAAAGCAAACTTTGCTAATTGCATTTGTTCAGCTTGGTTTAGTTTGGTTTAACCAATTACTTATTTAATCATAAGTAAATGTATTTTCAGTGTTTACCTAAAATGTCTTGATTTATATACGTGATATTGTTTATTTTATTGGAAATCCATCATTCTATAGCTCAGAGATGTCCTGGCCAGATTGTTGTTTTTCATACTCCCTTATATTTGTTTTTTAAGCTTGTTTTCGCAGTTTTTTGTTTAAATTCTGGAATCCTGTTCGAACTGGTGGTTTCCACGAACTGGAGTACGGTAGTAAACGCAGGATTTTCTGTGTGACATCTGCAGTATTTATAGAAAGGCAAGAACTGTAGGGAAACTCACAGGAGGAATGTTTGTTCTCTGCGGCGTGGTCGCAGTGGCGCTATGCTGGAATAATAAAGCCTGGAGCGGCCAAACTAAAGCTTGAACCCTCCCGTCCCTCCAGGGGAACCGTTTAGTCAGGCTTAAGGTGGTAAAGTGTTGATGTCAGTTTTTAAGGGGTTTGAGCCCAAAGTTAATGTGATAATCAACTTTAGTACAAAGTATTGAACAGTCAAGCTCAATAGTATTTGAGATTCTCCGGTTTTTAACAGGCAACACTTTCATATTGTATCCGCCTTTTCAATTTGAAGCATGTTTGTGTGATTGTGCTTTATGATATAATTTCAATCGTTCACTCTCCAAGTATTTCTATTGCCTATTATTACAACAGGGATTTTAGCTGGTCAGCCATTAACCTCTTGATAAAGCCAATAATTAGTAAAAGATGAGTTACTTTCCTTTTTCTAGCAGTAAACTACAAACACAGCAGAAAAATAAATTCAATCCTTATTTATTCTAAACAATTTTTGAGTCAGTCTGGGATTTTTTTCATCTTTTATTATGAATAATTAAAACACTTTTATTGTTGCATCGTGCATTTATGGTTGTTCAAAATTAAAAAAAAAAAAAACAAAAGATTTTTAAGTATCGTAAAATGGTTATAAAAGGCTCAGTCCACAATTTCTTCTTGCAACTTTTTTTTTTTTTTATATTCTTCATTTGATAAAAATACACGTCGTTATAGCGTTGGGGTATCTAAATTTGAACATGCTTCTAATGCACCAATGCTCTGTTCCTATTGTTATTGTTTTTCCACATTTTAAAGTGTAATTTTTGTGCACATGCTTTAACATCTTTAACCAGTTAGTCACCCACAAATTATGATGAACTGGAATGTGAACACAGGAAAGTAGAAATGTTTTGTTCATGATTGATGAATTGGGTGTAATTGATAAAGCCATTTGCAATATACACTTTAGATGAAATATTTGCATCTGCTATATACAAAATAAAACCATAGACTAATTTGCTTGTGTTCACTCAGATCCCTGGATGCCCGCCGGTGCCCACGCCCTGGCCGCACACGCAGACTCAATGGCCACCAGCTGACCCCCCCGCACAGGATGACGGTGAGAGAGCGGATTCGGCAGAACATCTCGGCCACGTTCTACCGGCACGGCCTGCTATGCGCCTCCTACCCGGTTCCCATCATTCTCTTCACTTCCGCCAGCATCCTGGCCTGTTGGTGAGTCTCTCCTCTGTTGTGAGTCAGACTCAATCGCAAGGTGATTTTTTTTTTTTTTTTTTGTGTGTGTGTTTTGACGGCGGCTGGCATTCGTGACACATCCTCAGGAAACACAGCAATTTATCTTTCTCAGTGAAAATTAGAAAGGGGAGGAAGGGAACGTGGCTGGTATGTAGTTGTTTGGCACGGTGTGAAAGCAAGACTGATTACACTGCTTTACTGCCGCGAGGAATGTGAAGAATGAGCACAGTAGCCATCAAAGATTGACCCAGGTAACTTTTAAAAGATAAATAATGGCAGATATTAAGTGACTGATGAAATGTTCTGCCTGAGTACAACGCTGCCAGAAACAGAAGCAAGGTTTATTACGGTGACATTTGCAGATCGTTTGAGATGAATTATTGTCCTACAGGCCTGAAATCTCAGTATTGATTTGATTTATTGGACACAAGGAAGAGCCGCATGCATTATTTAAGCATGGACGGTTCAAATCACGTGAGTGGAGTGTATTAGTGGGTTCTTTCCAATTTCACACTGTTAGTCGGGTTTTTTAATGTCTTTTAAAAGGGCTGAAGCTTGACAGATGTGGCTTTTGTGACAAGATGATCAGGTGGTCCATTTGGAGCAGTTTCCGGTCCCTCTAGAAACATCTTGCGAGCTTTTAACCCTTAAGATCATGCAGATGTATAGAAAATCCTATTGATTTAGGTTTTCCCCCATCTTTTACTACATTCATGTCTTTTGCAGCAGTCGTTTAGGGTCATTTAAATGTCTGATTATATTCATCTTGTGGGTTTTGTAGTGTGTTTGAGTGAAAGTGAGACTTGATGTACCTTTTTATATTTCTGTAGTTATCCTCTCCTGAAGCTGCCTTTGCCAGGAACTGGGCCTGTGGAGTTCAGCACTGGAGTGCGAGATTACTCCATCCCATCACATGACTTACGGGGTGACCAATCGGAGCATCCGGATTGGGTATGGAGTGTAAAATACATTTGAGATTTCATGAGACTGTTCACTGAAATGCATACGCCAGTGCTGGCCAGTCTTTCAAATGTATTGTGATTGTCCGCAAGAGTTCCTGTGATTCATTGTTAATTATTTTGTAAAGTTGTGTACTGTATGGTATTAAAACTGAAGCAACAATGCATGAATTTAAATATTGAGTATGTGTATAATTGACAATATTAATTAATCTTTGTGTACTGATCATCTTTCAGTATCTGGGTCCTCCAGTGGCGTATATCCAGCAAATCTTGGTAAAGGCAGCGGTCTCGCCGTGGGACAACAGCCTGGTTCCTGTGGATGTGTTCCGCTCTCCTCTCGGTCGTGTTTTCACACTACTGGAAGAGATCAGGAACCATGTTCACACCGACAGGTTGTTGATTTCTGCCTTAACCTTGGGTTTAATATTGTTTGTTTTCCTAAATGTCTTCTCGTCTTTTCAGAAGTTTGGAGGCGCTGTGCTTACAAGTGACTGACCTGTTGCCAGGATTGCGGCGAATGCAGGCTGTTCTTCCCGAGCACGGCTGCCTTCTGGTTTCCCCCGGTAATTATTGGCAAAATCAGCGCGACCTGTTTGATGCCGATCCAGACTTGCTGAAAACCGTCCACCAGCATGAACCTAAAGGCATCCACACGTCTGCAACTCTGCGAGGTGAAACGCTTGCGATTTAACTTTCCCATATAAAAGGGATGCTCATTCTAACTGCCATCTACAACACAGATTTGCTCTTCGGTGTCCCGGGGAAGCAGACGGGTGTCAGCTTGTATAGCAAGAAGAAGGTGGTGACGTATACAGTCACCATTGCCCTTAGCAAGTATGATGCAAGGTCAGTCTTGCTGATGTTGTCCTGTTCCACAAAACAACCAATCAAAATCAACCTTCAACAACCATACAAAATGCATGTGCTTATCCAATGTGATTTGTGCATTTGTTTGATCTGGTGCTTTTGTGTGTTCTTAGGTTTGTAGCAAGTCTCCGGACCCGTCTGAAACAGCTTCATCCTTCGGTCAACTGCACTCTACGTGAGGACCACATGGTCCACGTGCATTTCAAAGAAGAGATTGGCATTGCTGAGCTCATTCCTCTAGTCACCACCTACATCATCCTTTTCGCTTACATCTACTTCTCCACTCGTAAGCAGCCGCCGTGGTTCTTTTTCTTTGCTTGGGTCAGTGAAGGGATTGGGATTTATTTAATGAGAACAGGAGAAATACAAATAGTTCCTGTATTATTTTTTAGGCTGCAGTTTTCATTATGAAAAATAATTTAAGGACATATTTAGGAATGTTTTATCTAGAAAGGTATTACCATTTTTTTATCATAAGTAAACAATTTTTGTTTTCATAAGAAGTTCTTTAAACACACAACACATCTTCTAAATAGAATTTATTGATATTTAGTATTTGTTAAATATATTTGATATTTTAGTTTTTTGAAATGTGAACTTGTGAAAAGCAATAACTATACAGTACGGTATTTCTGTTAATATAGCCATTGTTGCCATATTGTATTGTGTAAAAATCAAACCAATTCTAATTTTATTTGACAGTATTATTTTTCCTTTTATTTGCTTGGTATTCTTTTTCACACGTTTCATTTCCTCTGATCAGTTCAAATGTAAGTGGCCAGAAAATCTTCACAAAGCAGTTGTAGCGGATTGTGCTCAGCAGCTAATCAATATCTTTCACTCCCTAAAAGCAAATTCATTCACTCATCTCAGTGTCTTTATAGTAATTATGTTACAGCTTTCACCTATAATAGTGGGGCGACTCTATTGGCATAATCTGCCATGTCGCCATCAGCTCTACGGGTGTTGGCAGCAAAACACTTCCAGATAAACAAAGCTGACTGAGCCTTTGCCAAAACCTTCCCGTCTAGCCTGACGATTAATTTCAGAACAGGACGTCCACCATTTGTTTAGCTTCACATGCAGGCTGGAATTATCCATGTAAGTAGCTGTTAGCCGAAATATAATTCTATTAATTTCAATTGCAGGCAAGATCGACATGGTGAAGTCCAAATGGGGCCTGGCACTGGCGGCGGTGGTCACGGTTCTCAGCTCTTTACTCATGTCTGTGGGACTCTGCACCTTGTTTGGCTTGACGCCAACTCTAAATGGAGGGTACGAGATGCCTTCATTTACTGCATCTGCTTCTCTAGATGCTTCTGTTTGATCAGAGAGACAGGTTGATGAGTAACTGACTGTGGATGGGACAGGATATCGCACACACTCTCTTGCCAGGAAGTGTTTGCGTGGGCAGGGACAGTTCTTCACCGGCCTATAGGGTTGCCAGATTCGACACGCTGTCAGAGTGGTGTGAGCTCAAACTGGCCAAACAAAAATCACCTAGTTGACTAGGGCACATGAGCCCACGCACACATACACACATTCACTATCTGTGAATCATTTTAACAAGTATTGATCCAATATTATGACTCAGGAAGTCATTGTGTAATGGACTTTTTAAAAGCTCAACATAACTTTCTTATCAACAAGTTAATAACGAGCTAGATATTTGTTTTCTTCTTGTTTGTTATTCCTAGATGTTTTACAGTTTTTACTATCTACAAATCTTTACTTTGTCTTGTGTGTGTGCAGGGAAATCTTTCCATACCTAGTCGTAGTAATTGGATTGGAGAACGTCCTTGTCCTCACCAAATCTGTGGTTTCCACTCCTGTCGACCTTGAAGTCAAGCTGCGCATTGCACAAGGTCAGTGTCATCACTCGTGCTGTTAAGTTCAAATAAAAAATGAACCAGATGCTCAGTAAACCTCTATTCTGCGTCAAGGTCTGAGTAATGAAAGTTGGTCCATCATGAAGAATATGGCCACGGAATTAGGAATCATCCTCATTGGATACTTCACCTTAGTGCCTGCGATTCAGGTACAGTTCTTGTGTAGATCACCATACGCAATCAGTAGAGATGTTGGCTACACCAATGTTTAATGGGTTTATTCCTACAAAACATGAAAATAATTTTAACGTGTATAACTTTGCAATGTGTTTTTCGGTGAGAGTTTTGACTAAAAACACCATATTGTTTTTGTGTCTGTGTAGGAGTTCTGTCTGTTTGCAGTGGTTGGTCTGGTCTCTGATTTCTTCCTTCAGATGTTTTTCTTCACTACCGTGCTTTCTATTGACATCCGGCGCATGGAGGTGAGAACCACACACATCAAGTGGTTTTCTTCAAATATACGGAAGCTTCTGGAAAGTTCATGCTTGTATGATTTCTTCACTTGAACAGTTGGCTGATCTGAACCGGCGCCTTCCGGCAGAAGCAGGGATGCCTCAAGCTAAACCCGGGCCTTTACGTCCCCGCGAGACACCGCCGCCTCCTCGTCCTTCCCCTCACACCATCACACTGCAAACCCCTGCTTTCCGGAACCTCCGCCTGCCCAAGAGGCTCAGAGTGGTGTATTTCCTAGCCCGGACACGCCTGGCACAGCGAATCATCATGGTAAAAAGTCATATAGTTTTTTGACTTCCTTCATGTGTCGGACAGCAATCACGTGATCTCTGAATTTCCATTCATTCAAATGTCTCATTTCACCACAAATTTGCGTCATGAGTAAAATTGAGTTTCTAAAGTAAAGAATCACTTTGTTTTTTTTTTTTTTCGTTTTTTTCCCCTAATGAAATGATGTGGGGGCACTCCGCAACCATCTTCACATTGTTCATTAACTTTTTGACAGGTTGGCACCGTGATCTGGATCGGAATCTTGGTCTACACTGATCCTGCCGGTTTGAGGACATTCCTTGCTGCCCAAGTGTCAGAACAGAGTCCACTTGGTGAAGCAGGACTTCCTCCTCACTTGGGCGTAGCTCCTGTGTTTCCTGGTGGACACCCTACCAGCACTCTGAGTGTACTTTCTCCTCCTAAACCCACACCACTACCTGAAAACCAGTCCCATGGTCACCGAGTTCCCCGTCCAGGAGCCGCCCCAGTGTCCAGCCCGCAGATCACCTGGGGTCCTGAGGATGAGGAGCTATGGCGGCGCCTCTCTTTCCGCCACTGGCCTTCGCTCTTCAGCTATTACAATATCACTCTAGCTAAGAGGTGCTTGACTCGTGCACACATTTCAAATCCTTTCAAGTGCACTTGTTTTCAAACTTACTCGCTTTGTTTCTCTCTCTGATGATCAAAGGTATATCAGCATTTTACCAGTCATCCCTGTCACAATGCATCTCAGCCCACAAGAAGCCATAGACACCCGTCACCCCCAGGACACACACCATGCTCCACCGCCCAGCCTCAGGACCTCTGACCTGCAGACCGACCTTACTCTATACAAGTCAGTTCCCCACTACATGTGTATAGCGCACTCGTTTGAACAGGGTTGCACCTTCTCAATGACAAGTACAATGATTTGCCAGCCTGGTTAGGTGTTAGACTGTAAAATGAGACGCCTACATATTTAAGGTGAACAAATCAGGCTATTATTCAGGTAGTTTGCCTGCGTGGAGAGGGTTTTTTTCTAGACAGTAGTCATTCATTGTCAGTCTGTAGTTGCTCAGTGACTTTTCTCAGAAACCTTCACCACTCCTAGTTGTGACCTTTAGTCAAACCAGGTCAAGAGGTTTGACATCACTACCAAAATATTGTCTTCATGTGCATGTGCAGAGTCCTGACACTGATTAACCCAGCATGCCGCTGGCTCGCGTCTCTTACTAGCACGGCTCTAAATATGTCAGCGCAGAAACACTGCTCTCAATTGTGTTCAAGGTCACTGTTCCAAGGTTTCGCTCTTATCTCGGCCTGTAGATACATATCAGATGTAGGTCAGCTTGTTTTAAAAGCTCAACCATCCCCATGGTTCTCGCTCAAGCTTGGGATGTTCTTTTACTGCGCTGCTTTTTGAAGGATTATGCAAGGATTGCTCTGGAATGTGCACGTGCTGAAATGTGCTATAAAATTCTGCTTTGTGATTTTTTTTCTTTGAGTTTCTAATCCGGCTGGTGGGCGGGTAAGAGGTTAAGAAAGACTGGTCTAACTGGAGTGTAAACCTGTACTCTAATTGGTCTTTTTGAACATTTCTGTAAAGAAGACTGTAATTTCTCTAGGTGTTTTTAATAAGAGAATTGATGGGGAAATTAGCCATTTTTTTCAAGTTTTTAATTAACTCTTTTGTTCTTCCTTTTAATCACGCAGGGATCAAAGAAAATACAATTTTCATGTTTAGGTTTATAGATTTAATGTGGTGTCTGTTCATGGAAATAAAATGAATTGCAATTGTGCCATAATATTAGTAAAATGTTGTCCAGAAAAGTTTTTACACACAGTACTGTACATTTAAAANGCCTGTGAACTGAGAATATCAAAATATCTATTTTTTAATCAACATTAGTGCAGGTTTTTGAGCAGGTTCGGTTGAGACTGAAGACTGAAAATGAAATCCATTGATCTTTTATTTATTTATAATTGTGCTCATGTTTAAGATGTGAAAGTGTCAGTTATGTAAAAATGATGGTGATAATGTGCTTCTGTCTCTGTTCAGGGTGGCAGCTCTCGGACTTTTTGCTGGGGTGGTTTTAGTTCTTCTCCTCTTCTGTCTGTATCGTGTTCTCTGTCCTCGGAACTACGGGCAGAACGGAGTTCCTCATGGCCGCCGCCGCCGCGGAGACCTGCCCTGCGACGAGTATGGCTACTCTCCGCCTGTCAGCGAAATCTCCCCGCTTTTACTGAGAGGCCACTGCATGGTGAGAGTCGAAATGCAGAATAAACTTTTTGCAATAAAACATTACAAATCTCTGAATGTATGGAATCTCTACAGGACATCGAGTGTCTGGCGAGTGATGGCATGCTACTGGCCAGCTGTTGTCTGGCGGGACAGATCCGTGTTTGGGACGCACAGACTGGAGACTGTCTTACAGTTTTTCCCAATAAAGGGTGAGAAAATGTCATTGATTTAGGGATTTACACTAGTGGCATCATCAGTATAGGGCTGGGCGATTTGGCCAAAAATCAAAATCTCAATTTATTGAACATTTTAAGATGATTACGATTAATTAATGTTTTCTTTATTTATTTATGTTTTTTGTCCTCAATTCACTGACAAATTTTGTACCATAAATAAACATGTGCATTAAAATGGTTGAAGGAAACACACACATTTCTTCTATTAGAGAGAGAGAGAGAGTCTGTGCACTGTTCTGAGTAAAATACGGTCTATGTTGGTAGACTTCGATTATAAGTCACGTCCCCCACTTTAAGCCCAAAATCTTAAGAAAAAATTAACTTATAAGTGAGTAAAAAACAATACTTTTCGATGAATCCCAGCCCTAATCGTCAGTTCACTCTTCAACAATTCAGTTCACAAACGGAAACGTGTAAGATATGGTCCGGGTTGTGATGGATATAGTTCTTCACTTCAGTTGCACGTGACCTGAGCATCATCTCTGCTGTGTATTGAGATTTCTCAGAGTCGAGATCAATGTAAAAAAGATTGAGTCGCATACTCGATCTTACATTCTGGCCACATTCTTCTTTCTTTTGGGCTGCGTTTATAACTGAATGTGACTTTTGAGTTTCATGCAGAATATGATGTTTTTTTTTTTTTTTTATTAAAATATTTTTGAATGATGAAGCCTAATGAGAACACAACCAATATCATTCTCTTTACTTTACTCTTTTTACTACTTTACTCTCTTTACTCTAAGCCATTTTGAACAATTTTGTCATCTACTTTATAATTTGTATTTATTTTGACTTTGACATTATAAAATAATTTA
>SOMO01000021.1:161962-177238 GCA_028128575.1 Paedocypris carbunculus | reverse complement strand
AACAAGTTCACATACTAATTTTTCTTAGACCCACAATATTTAACAAAAACTAGATAGTGTCAGCACTAGACAATGAAAGAATACAATGTTAAACCAAATGAAATTGAGCTTCCTGCTGTGTCAGCTCACCTCTTCAGACACCCTGTTGTCCATGGCTCCCAACATTGAATGGAGGGCTCCTACAGCATAGGAAACAGAAACAATCTCTCTACAACAATACACCATCACATAAATGGTGGCTAATTCAATTCAGATAATTTCGTTCTCACAAGGAACAGTAAGAATCGTTCTTGCCCTAACTCACCCAGATTATAAAGGATGCAGGCCTGCTCGTAGCAGATGTCATCGTGGGTCACGGTCTTGCCAGAAAATATCTCCGTCCTTTATATTTAAACAACAAGAAGTTGATGAGAGGCTGTCATGTCGCAACTATAAAGGAAATATAGTGGTTTGAATGAAGATGTCACCAGGAAATGGGAACAGACGCTTCCTGGCCTGATCCCAGAGGCACACGGCTCTGTAGATAGTGTAGCTGCCCGAAGTATTTCCTCAGAGTGCTGCAACCCTCAAAGTCCCGTGTGACGTTCACTGCACTCTAAGATAAAGCGTGAGAAAGTCTCGTCACGTGCACAAAATAAAGAATTTCAACTTTAAGAAACAGAACTTGCCTGTCTCAACTGCTCCAGTTTCTTCAGCTGCTCATTATAACTGTCAGGATCTTCTCCGTAGTTTTTGAGGATGAACTGAGAGAAGGAAAAGTAAGCTCAATGAGGTTTTATTGAGTAATGAGCTTCAGGGATTAGATACAAAAAATTTGGCAAAATTAACATTCTTGATTAACTATTTCTTGAGCTAAACCACTAAAATGAAAATGTTCTGCTGATTTGTTTATTTTTACACATTTCTTCGGACCTAGCTGTGGCCCAGACAATGATGGACTCAATGGCCTTCCTATTGTAGTGTTTACTAGCCGAATGCTAAGAACAAGGGGTTTTGTTTTCGTAACACCACACAGGCAAAACACAAGTTTTTTTTTTTTTGTTTTTGCTAAAAACTGTTTTACTTATAGTATATTATCTGTTATATTATTTAAAAAAATAATAAAATAAAAAAATAAAAATTAGACAACTGCCTAACTAATAAAAGATAGAGTTAAAAGATAATAAAAACAACAAAAAAATACATATTATAAATATATTATATATTATATATATATATATGAATATATATATTGTATTACTTTTTCACGTATTATTTTGAGTCTTTTGTGAAACATGGGCTTTAATCTTGAGGTTCTCTTTAATTTGGTTTGCATATAATTTATTAATTGTGCTTCAGTGTCTATCCGATGACTTTGAAATGTATAGCGAAACATTTGGCAACAAACCAGGATGTGCAATAATACATATGTTACAGAAGAAGTCTATTCAGAGTAACTAAACAAACAGTAAATCGGTTGATCTCGCTGATTGTAAGACAGCAACACAGTTAGTAAACAACACCAGGCGTGGACTGTCCCTTTAAGAAAAGGCAAAATAGCGCTTATAATCGATGATAAGCATAAAGTCGACGTTTCATGGAAACTAATTCCGAATGTATGTGACGAAACACAAACAAGATTGTGTTTGAATCAGGCCTGTTTGATTTCTCACCTGTCTGACTGACGGACTGAACTCAAACTCTCCAGCTTCCTTCAAATCAAGCCAGATCATCGGCATTCGCGGCACCGCCTCCATCGTAGCCGCCGAAAACCTCACAACGACTACTAAGTAGAAGTGTTACGGCGTTGGAGTGTTCGGAAAGATTCCTGCTGAAGAACTATTTTCAGTTTTACAGCACTAAACGACTGTGTCATGGCTGCGCTTACGCCCATACAGGAAGCGAAAGTGACTTGAGTCGGAAGTGACGTAAGCACGCAATGCCGCTGGTAAATGAAGTGCGCTTTACTCGGACTCATTGTCGCTACAAATCAAGACTTAAACTTAATATGCTAAATCTTAATGTGGAAAATTAGATGTGTTGCACAACGAACATGTCATTAAATGGAACAAACTTGCTGAAAACGTGTGAACGAGCGTTCATTTTTATTATCTGTGAATTGTTTTTGTTAAGCATACAATTAACAAGTTCATATCTATTTTTGCACATTCTATTTCACCGTTGCTGTTCTAAGTACTGTACCAATTCTTTTGCAAACAGTTGATTTCCATGTATAACGTTTGTGAGCGTTTACGTTGCAAAACTGTTAACCAATTTTAGGATTTTATAACGATTCTGAAACTGATATTCGTTGTCCGACCAGATGAGCGCGCTATTTCCCTGCGTTTATCAGCGAAGACGAGCGAGTGGGTGAGTGGCGTGCGCGAATGAGTGGGTGATGAGGAGTGAATGAATGATAGAGGAATCCCAAGCCCACAGCGCCTACTCACATTCAATAATACTCATATTTAGTTAGTTTTTATCCATTGATGGGCTATTCTCTGTCAGATTTGAAGTGAGGAAACCATCCACTCTTTACTTTCTCATTAGCTACTGGGATTAGAGTGTAACACATCTTCAACATGTAATATGTCAACACATCAAACGTAACATTCCTTTATTTCTGAGAACATTATGCAGAAACGTTGATGTATTGCCTTTGCAGAGAGAAGCATTCTTTAGCAGACAGGTTTGCTACAAAACAGGAAATTGTGGGTTATCATTTCAGTGTGCTCCTGATGATTCGGGTGATCATGCAAAATTACATCTTACCAAAATGCAGTGAAGTAAAGCTCCAACAGAAAATTAAAACTCAAAGGCAATATTGCTACATCTCAGAATTGCACAGTGAAAAGGCATCTGAATCCATTAGGGGAATTTTATTCTGATTTTATCAGGTCGTGAGCGCGAAACATCAAATTACATTTACATTTATGTATTCCGCAGATGCTTTTATGCAAAGCATCTTTCATTGAATTGCATTTTTACATTTTTTTTTTTTTGCATTTCTTCAGAATCGAACCCTCAACTTTTGCCGTTTCTCCCAACAAACTGAGCCATGGGAGGCGCATGGGAACGCACTCTTCATATAATTTTCTACTAACTGCTTTCCATCAATTCTCTAACTTCATCCAACTGATTATAATTTTCCACTTTTAACCGAACGACTGCACAAAATGCCTTATGTATTGATTTCAAGTTTTTCTTCAAGCCTGTGATTTCGTAATTGCTCGATTCATTTACACAAACAAACAGCTTGTGGTGGAGCCAATTACAAGGACGGCTGTTGGCATTCTGTGAGATCTAGTCGTTCGAGCAAGGATCCTTCACAGTCCGCCTGGCAACATAACCTATCTACAAAACACGCAGCAGACGGGAGCTGGGAAAGAAAGCTGGTGGAAATGGAGGCCAATTAGGAAGAGGTCCACACTTTAGCTGCCTTCAGACGAGTGGCGTCACGCCATGGGTTACTGTTCCTTTGGCCTTCAGCTTTCTGCTTGTTAGCCCATCGCAGCTGTTTGCCAGCCTCTGACCCATCGCACGCAGAGTGCTGGCACCAAACCTGAATGCCCATCTTCAGGAGACCATCACTCCTCCTGTCTCTTTCTCTACTGCACACCCATGTGCCCCATCTCCTTCCCTATTCTTCACTCAGCCTCAAAATCCTGCTGGGTTGGGGTTTTGTTGTTCAAGCCTCTCAGTGAATTGAACTTCTTTGTGTCTTTATGAGAGCAAAATGTCAGCTCGGTACAGCTCTCCTCCAGCTGGCTTCTGGCTTCTCAAGTAGCTCTACGTCCTAATGGATGCAGAAGAGACCCCTAAAATCTTTGTCATAATCATGGTGATAATCATAGCCATTTACTTAACACCAACAACCAGACGATCAAATGAATAAAAGGCAACAATGTTCTTACATATTCACACGTGCACCTTGAGACAGTTAAAACTGTGAAAAGCGCCTTACAAACTTAAAATACACAAAAATTTGTTAAATAATGTAAAAAAAAAAGAAAAAAGNAGCTAGCAGCACCACTAGATTTGGTGAACTTTAAAACAGACAGGTCATTTTTGAGGTCATTCTCCGTCTGTAGAGCTTTGGTGTGTGAAACTCCGGGTCATAGGTTCGATTTCATGTGAAATTGTAAAAATGAAATTTGTAAGTCGCTTTGGATAACACCGTCTGCTAAATGACAGTAAAAAAAGTCAAAGCCACTTGCATTGGAACAGAGCTTTTTCTTCAGGAATTGATCCTTCAACCTTGGAAGTCTACTGACTGGGCTACAGAGGCTCGGTTGACAAACCAGGGAATTTCAATAGTGTTGAAGATATGTGATGAAGGAAAAATGTTGAATTTGATCTGTGGTAAAGCGGAGGTCTACCGTATTTGCAGACTACCGTCTTTTACTCATATCATACGCCTACGTGGATAATGCACATTGCTGAAAATCTTCCTCAACCGCCTTCAAGCCAGAAATAGATATTTACATTGTGCTTTACATGCCTGGAAAAACAGTAGTGTGCGATTTTAATTTGTAAAAATTACTCAGTGACAATTATTATTTGTATTCTGTGTATCTGTCTGTCTGTCTGTCTGTCCACTATATACTGGCTTTAGATATAAAAGGGACAAATACACTGCTTTCATTAAGTATTTATATCGTTTACAGTCATTTTGGAGTGCCACTGCCGCTGGCTTTCATTGTATTTTTATTTACTTTGCTTAAGTTATTGATGTTCTACTTCAAAGTCCATGTATCTATGCATCATCTTCTTTGTAAAAGAAACCCTGAGGAAAAGGTGAGCGTTAATCTAAATCCAAACACGAGCTAGTGTTGTGCTTTAAATATCATTTGTGTGTTTTTCTCGTGGAGGCCAGAGGCGACTAATCACACCAAAGGAGGGGCAGCGCTTCTCTCTCCATCCTCGCTAGCCCACTTCCAGCTCTTCTGCCATGGGTCTGCCTGTCAGGCAAGGTTCCCCGGAGACCCCCAGCTTCAGTGCTCATTTCTGCTCACCTCATGATCCAGCTCGGTTATGCAACCCCTCCACCCTCCACCTCTATTCCAGTACAGGTCCACTAGAAGTCAGTGTGCCTTGATGCACCCAGAAGCTTAGACGCTCCGATCTTCTCAATATCTTCTGCTCCCATTTTCTGCTTTTCTACCTTAATACTTCTTTCTTTCTCTTTCTTATTCACGCTCTCTTTGTTTCTCTCTCATTCTCTGTTTTGCTACCTTGATAACCCCTCTTACTCTTTCTCTCTCGCTCTCTCTTTTCCTCTTCCTTCCCATCTCTACTACTCCCTTTCTGCTTTCTACCTCAATATCTCTGTCCCTCTCTCTCCCCACCCCCCTCTTCACTTTTTATCACACCCTCTCCCTGTATTTCTCTCCCTCTTTCTCCCTCCTTTTTATTTTTCCACAAGCACATTCACACCATTACTTGACAGATTTGGGGCTTTCTTGGTTTGCGCTGCTGCATCTTTTTGATTCCAGACCTTTAAACTGGTTCATTGAATGTCCTGGTTCTTGTATCTAGGGAATCGTATCCATTTATTTTTCCATTTGAAATCACAACCAGATGGTGCCTTGTCGGCTAAATCGACCATACACAGATCCATCCAATATTTCACAGTGATTTATTTGTAGTTGTTTCTGTCATGTGTTTGGACATGAAGGCCACTGGGTTGCTTTTAGTTATGTTTAAAGTCTTTCCTGGTTCATGGTAGTATTTTAAAAGGATATAGATGGAATGAAAAGCAGACGTCTTGCATTTTACTGTAAACTTACCCGATTTCAAAGTTGATATGGAAATTGGAGCCACATAGGTTAAAATTGCAAAGGATTGTGGTTGGTTATTTGCTCTGCACTCCAATATCCTTAAAATAGAGCTTAAATTGCCTCAACATCTCTAGAGAGACAAAGAAATGGGACATGAACTATCTTCAATTATTCACCACAGGAAATTTCTGTGATTGATGGTTTTTTAGAGATGATATATACTACCATATCCTGTCTTAAGAGGTCGATATTTTCAATATTGTTTTTACCAGCAAATTTTTAAAACTGTAAAGTGAACAGTTGAAATGGTTTAAAGTGAAATGGCTAATATGTTTACACATTTAAAGCTTTAAAAATATTAAATCTTTTTTCATAGAATCGTATTTTATTGTAGTTTTAATTGTCCATTTTGTTTGGACATTTGTGTTGTAGTGGAAGGATTTTTTTTATTTAATTTACCGTCTTATTGTATCTTTAAATGCAAATAGTTTCAAATGCACAAGTTAATAAATCACCTCACTGTGTTGGTTTTTAAAAATCACTTAATTTTGCATATTTGGAATAATTTGAAACACCGTTTCAGTTATCACTCTAATTTTTTATCCATACTACCGGCATACCATATTTCATGTGTTGTAACTACAGTATACGCCTAAAATGTATTCACAAACTGAACAATGTTAAGTGTTGAGCTGTTAAACCTTATGCTGTATGTTACATATATACGTTAAACCTTATATTGCATTAAATGTTTTATGTTGATTTAGTTTGAGCAGTATGATACAGTTTTTGATAATGTTGTGCTGTTTCCATTCATCAAGCATGAATGGAGTTTGTCAGGTGACCAAAGTGACAAAAACACAATGTTAATGTGATCTGCAAGACTCACGTATTATTATAATTCTTCCACATTTACCAATTTTAGACTATTTTATGGTGCTTTGCATTGGTTTCTATAGCTAAAAGCATCAGAAATAAGCCACTTCACTCAGTGGTTGAACATTCATTTGACCAGAACATTTTTCTTGAAGTTATTATTTCTTATGAAAGGAGAAAGTGCAGCACCAGAAAGGCCAGAGTATTACTGAGTGAAGTATTCCTTTCAAGGGTTGGATTTTTTCTGATATACTTTTTTTTAACACACACTACCTTCTTGGATTTATGTCCGTGTTTTCCAGGAAAATGTGAAAAACGAAAGCAATACAAAGCAGAGAGTGGTGGCTGATGCCCAGATCTCTTTGCAGTAATGATTTTCAAGTAGGAAGAGGAAAGAACAGAAGAAAGTGGTAGAGTAGATCTAAATGAGGGTTCTTCAAGGACCCGAGGACCAATTTAAAACTAAACCTGAGGCAGAGGTGGTGGTCTCGACTCTTTTGGTGGTATTTGATTAATTCTCTTAGGGCCTGAAAACACTCTCAGAAATGTGTTTTTAATCTTGGCTTTCTGTTAAACACTCATTTGCATTTTTCCCTCCTTGCTAAAAGCTGTGGGGATTAAATTAACCGCACAGTTTTTATTTGTTCCCTGATATTGAAATTTAAAATGCATGAAGTTTGATCATGTTTCAGCTGAGTGGTGAATATGATCTTTCCTAGTCACTACATGGATCATTTAGTCTAATTCTTCTTAAATAGTCAATGGTGGTCAGCGATGCATTGTTCCTTAGTTTCAACATCAGCACCATATGTCGTTCATATTTCCTAAAATAAATCATTCAATTTTATCATGGTATGTTTCAACAGCAATGGAGTGTGCTTTCTCCTCTTTTACCACTAAAAGCTGAATAATTGCAGAGCAGCTTAATCATTTGCCAGCTAATGGCAAACTGAATTTACCATGTGGCCTTGGCATCTCTGAGCTTGAAAAGGTCAAGGGAAACAATCTGTTCCTCTCTAAATGACATTTTGGGGGACACAGCACAGCTGGTTGCAGAACGTTGATGTTAAACGAGAAAAACTGCTTATATAAACACTAACAGTTGTAGAAGATTGAAAACAGGATGTTGAAGATGACATGCTGAAGTGATGGGTAAAGATCTAATTGAAGAGCATTTGAAAGCAAATATCACCATCTTTCTCTCCTTTATTAGATTTATGCATTCAGGATATTTGTTTTATCCAAAATACTTACAAAGGAAAGTCAAAGTGTGTTACAAAAAATGTTGCTATAAAAATGATACATTTAATACTTGTTTTTTTTTTTATTATTTTTTTTTCAATGTCTCTCTGCAACACAAACTTTGTGCTCAACAACTCAATCTTTTGCACTCTATTTTAAAACTGCTCATCTCAGAAGCTCATCATATGAAGTATGAAGTATGCTATTTAGTCTTAATTCCTGCAAAGATACTTCTAGTGTACACGCTTTTCTCCGCAAGGGTTGTTGCCAGGGGCAGATCAGAGATGCTGAGTGACCCGGCCTTCCTTCAGGTCAAGCTCCTCTTCTTCACAGCATCTCAATTTAAATTTTTCAATCTGATCTTCTTATCCTTTTTTTGCTTATTAGGACACATCAGTGTCTTGGGTCAGTTTGATCTCATGTCATCTCCACTATTCATGTATATTCTATAGTCTATTACAAAAATAGTGTAATAGACTACAGAATTATGTAGTCTATTCATGGAACACCGTAGTCAATGATGGAGTTACCTTTTTCACATTAGCTTTTCCATTTATGCTTGTACAACAGCTGCTCTACTTGCATCCATTATTTATTGTTCCTATAAGATTTGCTGTCTAAATTGAATATGCTGAAGCCATATATCTTTAAACAATCACTCTTTTTTCATGCTGTGACTTAGTTGACCCCCACAATTGCATCTGGATAAAGCTATTAACACGGTGACATAAGATTGACTTGCCTGAACCTCTGTCTTTTTGTAATTAAGCACTTGCTCTGAGATAATTATTGCATATTTCTAAAGTTAGAAAGTCGTGGACAATATTGTATAAAGAATACGTTTACATTTTAAAGTTCCACACGTTCATTTTTGCCGAACACCAGGGCCAAAACGATCCAGTCGTTTTCTTTGTTCTTCTATGCATCTGTGTTTTATATATTTAACAAAAAACTGTAAAAAAAAAAAAAAAACTCCTACATGACAGCTCTCCATCTTTGTTGTCAAACTGCCTGTTACAATGCCCAGGGAACTCAATGCCTCCATCCATTCACCATCAACTGCTCATGTGAAGCTGTGAAGCCCTGACGTGGTAAAACAAAGTCGCTCTTTGAGACTTAGTCCCTCTAGCGTATCCTGGGTCTTCCTACGGGCCTCCGTCTTCTTGTCCCGGAACGACTCCCCTGAGACGCATCCCAGTGGAGTTTGAAATAGTGGTCCAAGCCTCGTCAACATCTCTCAACAAAAATCACTTTTTCTTTCTTACCAGAACACATTAGACATTCAAAAGTACATAACTGTAGCCATTTTTATTAGAACGGTTCTTTTCTACACAATCCATGTACACGATCCCTTAATCTGCAGCATTCCATTCTCCCCGAGACAGGGGATGAAGAGTAGACCCTGCGATTGATCTCGCATCTGTCTCCTTCTCAATGAGCAAGGCTTGCTCTGATCTGTCGAGCTGGAATAAAGCAAAAGAAAAAGGCTGGTGAATAGACTGAAAGCGTATCTCTGCTCCCCAGCCCGCAGCGCTCCCGTTGTTCCCGCTTTCATCTCATGCACGTTTGCTGCGGTGTTCCACGCCGCTCCAGCTGAATCTGACAGACACGCTCTATAATCAGCGTTGATCTTTGATCTTCTGTGTTGAAGTAAAGTGTCTAACAGTCATCATCTGCTGCATAAGTGTTGGGTGGCAAATGGTTAAGTGCAGCAGGAAAGCTGTTAATATGCACCTGGAGAGTATGAGGTTATCAGAGGAAAGCCACTTCAGATTGTTCTTACATGGCTGTTGTATGAATGCTGAGACTGCGTAGCTTGTGTGATGCAAACCCCTACTCAGAACTTTCTGGTGTATTTCTGCATACATTTGGTGCTTTCATACAGCTGTATTTCAGTCATACAGTGAAGCAAAAAAGAACAAAACCGAAACTTCATGCAGCTATGACAATTTTTTTACTGAGGGAACTTCAGAGAAATAAAAAATATCAGGACGAAGTGATTGATTACTAAATGAGCACTTTTCTAGTCACTATTTTTACTTACCGTGTTTGTTTTTGCCTTATACAAATAGACTTTTATTTTGATAGAGTGCCACTGACTTTGAAAGCCTTTCAAAGGACAAAGTTGTTTGGAAGCCATTAATGTGTCATTTATCAGGACGAATTAATGTCAGCTTGATTGGAAATAAGGTTGTTAATGCAGAAACAAAGGTTTACACAGAAAGTAGAAACAGAACAACTAAGTAAGTCTGACCGCTCTCCTAGCGCTGCTTTTAAGTACACCACTACAATTGAGTTCAGGTGCAGTGCTAGGTGATGATCGTCCAGGTGTTCCTAACGAACCTGCTACTTACTCAGGCAGCCACCAGGTGGAGCCACAGAACAGGACTTTTACAGAAGGCAAGTTGGAATCACTTGAAGCATTTCTTGATTTGAACTATTCATTCACTCTTCTGTCATTGTGTCTGCTTACCTGCTCATCACAACTACTCATCCTTTTCAGTAAAGGTACAATCAGAAAGCGTGTAAAAGAACAGTAATGGTTAACCTTTGAAATCAACAATCAACCATCATTTGATAGTAGAGTTTGAATGAAGATTTGTTGTTAAACGTCAAGATAAAAGTTATTCTCTAGAGCACACAATTTTGTAAAAATTAAATTGTTTTAAATTAAGAATATAGATAAGTTTATGGAAATAATAAACTGATTAATTATAAAAAAAAAATTCTAAAAATGGATAAAATTTGTAGCACACTTTAATTATATTAGACTTTATCATCACATTGTATTTCACGTTCCAATGAAGATACATGTGACCATAATTCTTTAATGTTGGAGTGTTTACACAGTCATAGAGTTTTTCTTTTTGTACAGTCATTTTGGACTAGATGTACTGTATTCTGTGTGCTGCCTCATCTTATTGGCTGTCATTTAGAATGAAATGTGATTTGTTTTTCCTGAACATAATATCACTATGCCAAATTCCTAATTACAGCATGTGAGCCAAATCAACTTTTGTGACTGTTTGCTCCGCACAAAGATAATGAATGGAAATAGGAAGCCAATTGTGTGTGTACAAATTGTCTGGCATAACACCATGTAATTATCTGCGGAAATGCTTTTATTCATGTAGTCACAAAGAAAATATTTCAGTGTATATTAACGAGTAATGACTCCTTGTCGATCTCATTACCTCCTACTTGTTTGGAAACATGTCATTTCCAAACTAGGACTCTGAAGTCACATAGAGAGGAGTGGGTCACTTTCCTCTACGCCTGAGCTTGGCTTTCTGCTAAAAAGAGATGTAGGTGGTAAAGAGTCCATCCTTTGCCTTTCCTGAACATAGATGCTTAAGTCACTTACATAAAGGAAATGAGAATACTTGGTTTGATAAAGTCTAAGCGGGAAAATCAATCAAAATGGATCTTGGCAGGAAACAATATAAAGAGACTTGCAATAGTAATAGCAACAACAACAACAACAACAACAACAAAAAAAAATAAAATTACATTTTATTATAAGTGTCTATAATACTAAATAATACAGATTTGCAATAAAAATTAGTGTTAAATAAAATCAAGTATTTTTATTTATTTATTTATTTTTGAAAACAACAATTTTGATCACTTTGTGTAGGCGGGCCTAGAAAAGGCTTTACTGTGATTGGGTAATGAGAAATTGATAGACAAAGCCCCTTGATATTTAGGGACAGAAATTTAGATTTTAACTTTACAACATATGTAAACTGCTTTATCTAGAATAGATTATGTCACTCATGTGATCTCATCTGCAATTTATGAACAAACACTTCCTGAACTAACGAGATAATTTTATTTATTTACATTTTTGTTTTATATCCCATTTATATCTTATTTTATTATTTCATCAAATGATTTTTTGATAAATGATAAATTGAAGAGAGTGTTAAATTATGGCAACTTAATCGGTTTATCAATTCATTTTCAAATATTGTTTAATTTATTGGCACAAAAACGGTCCATTTATCGACACCTCAGTAGGCCAGTTCCCTCACTTCAACCAAGCCAAGAAACCTCCAGCCTCACAATATCAAATAGTCACTTGAGGGAAGAATTGTCTATTCCAAAGGCAGGGCCACATGGTTTCTCACAGCTTTATTTATTTTTGTTTTATTTAGACTGTTTTTTCATTTTAATCTCATGAATCGAAAGTTCAACCTGTAGGACTGTGCAGTATTTTCTACAATGCTTGTCCTGAAATTAAACTGCTCCCTTGAATAACATTCACAAACGCTGTTTGAAAGCTTTCAAGGATCAATTTTGAATTATGGCACTCATAATACAGACAAACATGTTATGGGTAAACGTATTAACCATCCATTGCCTTAATGATTCTTGAGATGCGAATGATCCTTTCGTTTAAATGTGAGGCAAATCCAGCTGACATAAGAGGAACATTGAGAGAACATTTCCCTTGGGCCGTGCACAGAAGGGTTTCTCCAGAATCTTCTGAAATGAAACAGAAAGCCTCTCAGGGGAGACGCACAGGGTGCTAATCTGAGTCTTCAAGTTAGTCACAGTCTTTTACTGATTGAAGACTTTCCTAATGGAAGCTGCTCTCTGTGAGACATTGACAAATGTCTGTTGTTCTTGCTGCTGTGATCACTTCAGCTCTTTTTAAGTCGGATAATTACAGGGATTGACTGATTGATTCTTTGTAGCAAAAGGAGAAAGCAGATTCTGGAATGTTGTTTCAAAAGTGGGACAAATACGTTTACGATATTATGTGAAATTATGCTATATTGGAGATGATTTTCTCACTTCTCGGGATTCATTTTAGTTTGAAACTTATTTGAAATCTCTTAATTTAACTTCTTGTTATTTCAAAATCCATTTTATGTATATTATGTTGATACAATATTTAGAGCAGTCTTTTTATTTAATAAAATTAAGCAGAATTATTTAACAAAATGCTTATCTGTTGACATGTGTTGGGTTAATGTATCAAAATCAGTGTTTCATGGAGTTTTTTGGCCCATTTAATGTCCAGGTAACTCGGTGCAACAAAAATAGGATTGACATGACGTAGTTTTACAGTTGCAACTTTACAAATGCACTGAAAATAAAAATGAAATGTAAGGATACCAAATCTCATTTTATTGTTTATTATTTGGGTTCTTATTTTGATACTGTTTACTTGGATCTGTGCAAGATTATTCTCTTGACTTGTCTTTCCTTTCACTCATGTAGAACATGTCATTTCAAATCACTTGAGTGTTTTGCTTGCACTTTGTGTAGAGTATTTATTGAGCAGTATGGACTAATTGTGTCATCCATTGTCTGTCTGTCATCTGTCTGTCTATCCATCCATTCATCCATTCATTCACCCATTCTGTCATGAACAATAATGAAGGACGACAAGAATAAAACACCTGTTTATATAAGACCTAAAGGCTCACAGTTCATGTCAGAGCAATTGAAAATCAAAAAAGTCAAAAGAAGTGCCTGAAGAGCTCAGAGTTGTGGCAAGGCACAAATCCCACCAAGGTTTTGGATACAAATATTCTGCTTCACTTAAGGTTCTTAAGAGCACAGTGGCCTCCATAATCTTTAAATGGAAATTGTTTGGAAAACCACATCCTTTATTAGAACTTGTCATCTAGCTAAATTGAGTTAACGTCGAAGAAAAGCCTTTTTGTGAAAGATACCGAAGAACCCAAAGATCACTGTGGATAAGCTTTCAAGATGCAGTTGAGAGATGGGAAAAATTGTCAGATGAACCGACAGAAGCCTCTCCTCAGGCAAGACACATGAAAGTCTGCATGGAGTTGGCTAAAGGCGAGAATAAGCTTTTCTGGTCTGTTAAGACCAACTTTCTGGCCTTATATTTAGGAGGCATGTGTTGAGAAAACTACTCTCATCAACCGAAATACGTTCCCAATAGTGAAGCATGGTGGTGGCAGCCTGATGCTGTGGTGGTGTTTTTTTTATCTGAGTGGACTGATTAATGAATCAGTCACTGACTCTCAAAAAAGACCAGTATTGTCCATGACTAGACCTGTGATTGATTGTTGGCCATTTTGTGGTGTCTCCAATTTCCAGATCATTTTGGTCACGGTCTCCAAGAATTAACAGTTTAAGAAAATGTATTTCTCCTCTGTTTTCCTCTTAAAGTCTAAAGCGTGTATCCTTCAGGACAAGAGTTGCTGATATTGGCTCACACTCCTCATCAAGAAATGGAAAATAGATGGGTGCTATCTTGTTTATGATAAATATTATATCTAATAAATGTATAAACTACAACAAGAGGACTCAACTAGTGTTGATGGCACTAATTTCAACATTATTTTACTAATAATTATAGTGCTTTTTAAAATTAAAATATTAACAGTAAAAATGTTATGAAGCTTTCATCAAACAACATATCAAGTTACTGTATGTAGTCACCCTTATGTTAGCACTTCCTGACTTGTCCTGACAGTTGTGTGTGTGTGAAGAGGAAAATGTAGTTAGTATTTCTTGTAGTTAGTCAAAAAAAAGACATTCTTTAAGAAATGTTCTTGTTTCATTGTTGCGAGGGAGGAGAGATCAAAGAGAAAATGGATATGGGAAAAAGAAGAAAACACAAAATTACACCTTGAAATATCTGTTTGGGAAACAGTGACTCTTTTGATCCCTTTCAGTTTTGGCGAATAAAGATTTCAACTGTAGAGAAAGGAAGCAAAGTGGCCAGGTCTGCTCAGAACCGTAGGATCTTTATGAAAGCTTTAAGCCGTGGTGTCCTGGGAGCAGAATGGGTTCTGTCTTGCCCAATGACACCTGAGTGACACCTGCTTGTCCAGCTGCAAGCCTGCAACCTTTTGGTCAAGTGTCCAACACGAATCATTAGAGTAGCAGTCTAGAAGTTTACGTTGTATGAGTAATGGAAAGTTGCATTCTTTTTGGCCGTATTGTATGGGAGCTACAAAGTAGTTGTTGGCAACCAATCAGAATAGAGGTTTCCTCCTTGTGAGACAATTCAGTAGGCTTGTTTGTCTTGCACTTTTCACATAGTTATTTTCACGGCGGTAAGAGCGAATTTCCTCACTTTCGGCGGCTTTGGTGCTAACATTCTGTCAGAGCCTCAGGTGCGTGAGTATCAGCCGCTGCTGTTGCGAGCCCATCACATTTATCAGAGGTGAACCCACAGCGCACCGCTGCCTTATCCCCTGAGAATAATTCACCACTGACCTATTTAAATAATATTTTCATCTTCTCTTCTCTAATTCTATCATAGCTCTTACACAATACTTCTAAATTACAAGTTTTTTTACGGTAACTGTATTTCACTTTTTTATCAAAATAATTGATCCTCACTAAAAATATTCACATCAATCAGTGATAAAACTGAAATATAATGTTACTCTTTGAATTTTCACAT
>SOMO01000021.1:111817-135063 GCA_028128575.1 Paedocypris carbunculus | reverse complement strand
AGTAAAATACTCAAGTTCTTCATCGATCCAATTGTAGCCCCTCGTTTATAACGATAGTTACAGTATTTTCCAAAGCAACAAATGTGTAATAATTCAGGCATGACAGTCAAAACTGTCCAACTATAATCGTTTAAGCCATTAGTCTTGCTTTCACTTCCATTACACGTTTTGGCAGACTCAACATTTTAAAGGAGGAATATCTGTCAAAAAGTCAGCCTTTTTGCAACCAAAATAATAACCCAAAAAAAAAATGCTTTGTCAGGGTGCTGAAAATTGCATTGCATCAGATCACACCGCAGATCACACATATCACACTGCTGTGAAAGACGGCTAGAACTGTGAGGAACTATAGTGTATTTGAGTCTCTATGTGACTGATTCCTGCCCTGTGATTGGTCAGCCAAGTGTGTGCCCTGCCTTCGGGCCAGGATATGCTGCCTCTATCTCCCTGTGACCCAGAAACCGAAGAAGCAGTCGGGAAATTGGACACACACTGTGATGGTGTCTCTAGAGTGCCACTGTTGGAATTACTGACATAACCTCTGAGAAGCTCCATTGTGGGCATCACATTTCACTGACTTTGATTTCCAGTTTCCAAGTGGAATTACAGCAAACATTATCCGGTTCTGCAAAGCTCAGCATTGTGTATCATTTACAGGTGTTGAGTTTTCTAGTATGTGCCTATTATTAATCTAAGCTAGAAATAAGACGTTTGGCTAATGGGAAGGATACGTTTACACTGTTACAGGGCACTGAATCGGTCTCAGAACAAACATCACCTCACAGAAAAACATCTGACCCTGAAGGGCTTCTCTAAGTCAATAGCGGTTTTCTTCTTGTGCAAGAAATAAATCATGCTCATTAAAAACGGCTGCAGAGCGACATCTCTTTTAAATTTTAATAACCAAAAGACCTTTAGTTCATTATCCTCGGTTATTGCTGCTGTTTTTCTTGAATCTCCTGATATTTCATGTTAGTTTTCTCAGTGGGATTACAGGAATCAATTTCCCAACCAAACCTCTAATATAGTTTGTGCTAATTCTTTGTTTTTTCAGTCTTTAAGAACTTCAAGACTGGTTGGTAAAATCTGAGCATTTTTGTAGGATCGTTGACTATTGCCTGAGCATTTGAAAAGAGCCACTACGATGCTTGGAATGCATCGTTTATGGATTGTGGTTGAGGATTTCTATCTGTTGAGGATTTCACTGCAGCGATGAAGATCTCATTTTCTACTGAGCAGACATATGTTCGGCGTGCCCCTTGCTTCTCTGGAGAACTGAATGGATATACAGTATTGTTCTGTGTCACTCCAACCAGATTTTCTTGTGTTTCGTCAAGCTCATAATTAATTGGAGATGCAGTTGAGCTTAGAGAAGATTAATGAGAAGATGTTGCTTGAGTTCATGGAATGATATTTTATGTTAAAATGANAAAATTATGTGGAATTTTTGCTTTTAAGACACGACTGCTGTTGCTTTACTTTTTAAAAGCCACTGTTTCAGTCTCGAGGAGTTTTCATTTAATCGGTTAAAACAAGGTTTTTGAAAGTGAGTTAATTTTGAAATGGATATTCTTTCCAGGGTCATTTGCATGTAACTAGAAAGTGAAAGTGAATAACTAACATGAGAAACTCAGTTTTCTGCATTTTATCATCGCTGTTTCACAGTCAGCTAAGATGAAGAGTGATGCTAAACTTGACCTAATGCCAATTCACTATTAGTAAATAAAAACATTTTCCGCGTCTGTTTAAAAGGCAGCAGGTAAAATTGCTTGGAGGTGTCATGATCTAACATTAATTTCTATATGTTTTCCATTTTAAATGACCTTACAAGGTACTTTTTGTTCAACCTCCTTGATTTCTAGGGTTACGTAAATGCCAACTGCAACTTTGCATCTCTGAAGAAAATGTTAAAGTAAAACGTCTATGAAAGCTCATCATAGCAGCTCTAAACACATTTTTATACAAACTGAACCTAAATAGGATTTTTATTTTTAATTAAATTCCACAGAGTTGTAAAAAATCAAGCATGGTTTATGTTTTAGTTGGCAATTATTAGAAGGTGCAAAAACTCACATGTTTAAAGTTGCGGAATGGCACAAACTGTACGATGTCTCGCAGCACTGGCTCCCCTTTAGGTGACCGGAGGATTCCATCATCGCCGTCCAGCATCTCCATGTCTGTGAAATCAGCGTTTCCCACTCCCACAATGATGACGGACATGGGCAGGTGCGAGGCGTGGACGATGGCTTCTCGGGTGTCCGCCATGTCGGTGATCACGCCATCCGTCAGAATCAGGAGGATGAAATATTGCTGTATTGTGGTGGAAATAATAGAGAGAATCTTGAATTGTGAGGAGACAGGAAGTGGAGGCGAGACTCACCATGGCCTCTTTGGTGTGCATCTCCTCAGAGGCAAAGTTGGCCACTTTTTGTATAATAGGGGCGATGTTTGTTGGGCCATATAACTGAATCTTAGGAAGGCAATTCTGGTAGGCTTCAACCACGCCCTGGATACCTGTGAATTATGGAATTACAATATGTTTTATAAATGGAATAATGGTGATGGGATGCTAAATTATNTCTCACCAAGCTTGGCCAGCAGTTTATTCCAACCCTCTTGTGCAGCACAGTGGATAAGAGGATGAGGAGCAAGAGGGTGAAAAGGAAGGCTGTGCAACTGACAAACTCAAAAAAGTAGAGCGGGGCACAATGCGAACAGTTGGACACGATCTCTTCCAGCACAAAAGCCACAAAAGAAAAGAGCTGAGGAGACACATAAAATGAATTCAGAGATTAACCACCAGGGGGCAGAGTTCGCTAAGAAAAAAAAAATCACAACTCTTACTGGACTTTGGAATTACATACAGTTAAAACAAACACACATATTAAAAATNGACTGGAGCACAATTGCAAATACATATCGACAACTCTTTTTCACTTTTTCGACATATTGCTCCATATCTCAACAACCTGATCCAGATTTTCTAGTTTAAACAGAACGGTCAGGCCTTAGTGTGTCCTCACAGCAGTATCTCCAGAACAAACATTTGCTTTGACTCTGAGTGATGAGAATGTTAGTTGCAGAGTTTCATCACAAAGGGAAGCTGTAGCCCTCGCCTTCTTTGTTAACTCACCGCCAGGGGCGAAGGAGATTATTCTCAGTATCTAATTTGAATTGGCTGACTTTGTAAAGAGCACTGGTTTAGAACGGCTGGCATTTATATCTCCCTTATAGTTCCGTATGTCAGCTATCAGAAGAGATGTTCAGGTGAGGAACCTAATTGGTACAGAAATCTCACTCATGGATGTGATTCTGGCATTTTCTCCGGAACTAAAGAGGGGATATCGTCCCAATTATGTTGCTTATGGTCGATTTTGAATTCAAAAATGCAAATTCACTTTAAATAAATACATTGTAACCTCAGATTCAGATGATGTGCACAGAATTAGACTGCTCATTAAAAGACTAAATCTCTCTCTGGAGCTCAGCACTGACCCGTTGCAGCCCGAATAAACCCCACTTTCACTTCCCCACGGTTGTCGGGTCTGAAATCAGATGTGATGAGAGGTAGCAGGGATAATGCTGTCCTCTTATCTCCATAAATTGGGCTTTGAGATGAATGTGGATTTCAGGACGGGGCTGACAGACCATTACTTATCTTTAATGAAGTGTCCCTTCTGCAAATGGGGACGGAGTCTCGTTGACGCCTGGACTAAAACGGATGCAGAAGTTGCAGTGGGCCTCAAAACATCATCAGCTAAACAAACCATCTCACGACGGTGGATTCACACTGGCCTGAATCAGCCGAAGCCGTGAAACTTCTCTGTTCAGCTCCAACAATTAGGGAATAAAGTTGTACAATTTTTAATTTATTGTTAAATTCAAAATCCAATTTTAATTGTCATATACACATACAATGAAATGTATTTTTACAATCATCCAGTATTTAAACATGAGGTGTGTGTATGCGTGCATGCGAGAAAGTGATTCAATGAAAAAATAAGAAACAAAAACCAGATGAAGATAAATCATGAATAAAAACAATAAAACACTATTAAGATGAAAATACAATAAAATGAGCAAAATACAAAAAAGTGACTCAAGTGATTAATGTAAAGGTCTTTGAAAAGTTGAGGTACCACTGTATTACATAACTTCCATTATTAAAGTGCAATACCCAACAGTGTCCATTTTAGACCACGTCTTAATATCTGAACCAAAACAATTTGTTCACACATTGTTGAAAACTGATCTTGTTATTCACAATGATGATAACAGCCAATGTCACCAACACAAGAACATTTCTGACATAACTTTGGCCATTTTGCTGTCATCTAACCGAAATGGGTTTTTTTTTTTCAGCTTTCATCAAGCAAGGCCTGTCAAAGGAATGAAAGAGACGGAGGCCATTTCTACTGCTCGAAGCAGCTTTAACAGACACTTTCATGTCAGGTTTGTCCTTTGCCAGATGTTGCTTGTCGACAATTTTCTTTTCTAACTATTCCAGGCTGCATGCACTTCTCAAGCAGACTTCCTCAAACTTCCTGTTTTTACATTAGCTTTGAGAGAGATGCCTGGATTTTTCTCTGAAACCATTCAAACCGTTGAATCCCAGTAAACAAAAAGACATCTTGAATAAAGAAAAGATTCTTGAATCACTTCCCAGTATTCCCAAATCTTTGGTTGGCGCTGTCACTAACGGCGTACATTACTCATTGATTTGGTCCGCTTATTTGCGTAATTTACCAGAAGGCAACTGTACATCCAGTACTGTGGATACAACAACACACATAAACACACACAAACAAGTCAATTGGAAATTACTAATAATCGCTCCATCCATGGTCCTTATCTTTTTTCCTATAGTTTAGACTTTGATTAATTACGTAAATCCAACTTTGGATCCAACCGGAATCCGACCTGTATCCAAATTGAAATTGGCACATGCACAAGTTGATATTGTATATAATGGTCTTAAACTCACCGAATACACAAATGTTGTTAAAAGCACCACTTATTTGTGAGGATGACAGATGTGTGTATTTTTCCCAACCCTGTGTCTTCAAAACGCGACACTGATATTTCAGATTAGCGTGTTTATGTAAATAGAGCTGTTGAGGAGAAAAGGAGAAAGTATTGATCTGGATCTCGCTGGTCCTCGACCGTCATCGGTGTCAGGAGTCTCTCCGCAGGAACCTGTGCTGAAGCTTTGATGTCACAAATTAGCCATAACTGTGCCAGAGAGCTTGTTCTACAAGAAGGAAATGACTAAATCGATGCGTTTTGTTGTTTGAGATCAAGGATACCAGCGTACTATTAATATTTAAAGTGAACAACTAAACAGAAAATATCTCAGAATGCTCTGGGTCCGATTATTTTAGCTGGCTGAAGATTGGTGAGAAAACATTTACCGTATATGGAGAAGACTAAATCTAATGGACTGTAACTTTCATGCTGAGAATCTCTATCAGCTATAGGCAAACGTTTCAGAGATCAGAGTAAGGATTGATATTCACCATAGTAACTTTAACCTGAGTCAGATATCAGAAATGGGAAGCTGTGGCCTAGTAGAAAGTTGGACTTGACCAAAATGGTTACCCTGTTTCTGCTCATTCTGCTATTTGCTTTGAATAAAAGTGTCTGCCAAATAAATGTAAAGTAAAATGTGTTTGAGCAAAACCAGATCAAAAGTGTCACACGTCTTTGGTTTAAAAGGAGAAGAAGATAAAACATACTTTCAGGATTTTCACTCGCATTAAGCCTTTCTTCTCAGGGTGTAGTGAACATATGCTTCCTGTCATCTTTCCATTTCATTTAAAATATTACCTTTTTTTAAAGTTCACAAGTCATTTTGCGCATTGTGCTTTTAAACACCGCTAATATCAAAAATGATATATCATTTAATAATCATTTAAATTATTTTTTAATAAATGTTAAATTAGCTTTGCCTGGTCATAGCCAAAACGGGAAGCATTGAACAACTGTGGAATTTGAGCAAAACTGGGTATTACTGAATATGTTAATTGGGAAATTGGGTAACTTATGCAAATTGCATAATCTTACAAATAGTGTTGTCAATATGGAGTAAAAAGTGAACTCTTATGAAGTGTAATTGTTAATGTGATAAATATATATATATTTTTTTTTTATCGTGATTTGCATTTGGCTTTGTTTTCTCCCTACTTTCCATGACACTATAGAACAAACCCAAGAACCATTTCTTGGTTGTGACCCACAGCTCCGGCGTGACAAAGCCTGGTGTTAATGAATGCCTTTCCGGAACAGCCCGACTTTTAAAGCAAACAGAGCTGGAAAACGAGAGCGCATATTTACCCAGTCCCCGAAAAAGAACATCTTTTTGAATAATGAATGCAAATGAGATCCAGCCGACTGAGTGCACTCAAATCAACGGAGGAATCTTCTGTCTCTGGACGTGTGTTTGTGCTCAGACCAGACACAGGAAGTAAAAGGGGATTCTCTGATTATTTTTCACCAATATTAGCAAATTTGAAGCTATCCTGTGATGAAATATGGTAAATTTTGCACAATTTCTTCAAACAATGACTAACTGATATCCTTATTTTGGGGAAATAATGGAAAGAACAGTTTCAAGGCCTTTCTTTCATCGGACGTAACTGCTTTATTACTCAAATTCTCACGGTTTATCATCGCATTGATTCTTGTGAAGCAATGTGCTTTAAATGAGAAACCTGATCCTTAACGAAAGCCAAAAATGGAGGCGTCATTAACATAACGCCGGTCCTCTGGAAAGCAGCTAATTGAGTTGTGGTATGGAGTCTGAGCTCCAGAGAGATTACGGCGTTGGGTAAAACGCTCCTTGAGTGTAATTAGTCTGTACCTGGCAGGCAAAGCAGGTTTTCTGATTTCTTTTGGAGAATTTTGGGGCTGTTTTGCAACTCTCCGGACATTCAGCTCCAGGTGAGTGTCAGCGGGATGAAGGTGATTGGCACTGCTGGTTCTGGAGCATCACTCTGACCACGGTGGGACTTTCGAGTGGGTCGAAACCCCTCCGACGTGACCTTTAAACTTGCGAGCTCTGAAATACTGATGATGAATTTAGTCCTGCGGTCAAACTCTTCCTGCTTGTGCAATCATGGCAATGAAATAGTCTCGTGTTAGTTAATATGTGAAAAACTGCACATGATTTAGGTCAACATTATTTCACAAAATGCTTGACTTTCCGCTGCATATTAACGCACTGGCGATTTTTAATATCCGTTACACAACGTTGACTGAGGTCACGATCTTGTGGTGGATTATAAATGACAGCACCGTTACCCAGAAGCCCTCGGTGGGCCAAGCTTGTTCCGGATGGATGATTTCACCATCTTTGCACTGTTCCCATAGCAACATCCTGAGTGCAAACACCGAAGAATTTAACTTTTCCCGTGTTCTTTTCATCTGCGGCCATGCTGAAATAATGATGTATAGGAAAGCTATAGCACATTTAAACAAGAAAACAGAAAGTTAGTTGTTGGAAATTAGTTAAAAGGTCAAATGAGAAGTTGAGCTAAATATGTAGCTCTTATTCAAAAGGGCTAACCCTGTACATTTTGTTTACATTTCTAATAAAGAAACGATGAATAAAGTAATGACTTCTGAGTAATACAGTAATGATTCCGTATTAATAAAGTAACCATTTCTGACAAATACCGTAACGCTTCTGATTAATTAAGAACACAGCTTCTGACGAAAAAAGTAGCTGCTTCTTTTAAATAAAGTAAATGTGTTTTTTCAACAAGCATTCAGGAAAATTGAAGTCTGTAAATGAATCTATGTGTGTCCTGCTCAGCAATTGGTCGGCTACCATTTCCAGGCTGTATTTCCCGGGCTGTGCTTCAGGCCCAGAATTGCTTGAATTGGCTCCAGCTCCACGTGACCCAGAATAAAACAGCATCTCAGAAATTCGCTGAATAGGTTATTCCTGATATTTTTTAAATCAGATTCAGATTTTAGGAGAAATAAACACATAATTATCTACAGATACTTTAAAACAAAACCCTCCTATTACTCTTAAATAATATTATTACAAATTTTACTGATTTATAATTATACCTTGATGAATAATGACTAATAACATACTTAGTTTTAATATACGTTACGCTATAAATTATCGTACATTAATTAATGCAACACAATTTGCAATTAATAATTACTCAACTGACCTATAATCTGTCTTGTATTATATTCTTATTTACTATACACGTATATATGTCTGCAACACTCTAACTTAAACCTGAGCTACAATACTCCATGGCAACCACACGCATCTTGAACCAATCAGTAACCACCGCTTCTCAGGATCCCGCGCTCCACTCACAGGATTAATGATGTTGTTTCCTGCGGTCGTCCTCAAGTGGCAGATCCAAGATGGACCCACTAAGCACAAATGACCAGGACAAGCTATTGCAAAGTCACTGATCGAGAACAAACTAGGTAATGAAGTGCCGAGAGCGATAAAGCCCCCGGGACCAACTGAATCAGGTCAATAAAAAGTTGTTTTATTCGAGTGATGAAACCAGGATATGTTTGGACTGAAATTACAAGATGGAGTGCGGCACAGAAGATTCATGTGACGTTGTCGACAATGATTGTCTAAATCACACAAAAACACACACTGATTTAGAAAAACCACACCAATCGGAACAAATTCATACATAATCTTTATTTTCAAACAGTCTGTCACGTCACTTAAAACTACCCAAAAATACTTTGTGCTAAAGTCATTTGTGAACAAGTTTCAGAAGAGCAACGTCACAAATTCTTCAAGTGGCTCCAAAAGGAACCGATAAAAACGAACAAACAAAGTGGCGGCTTTCTTACAGACATGCAAAACACAATCATGCATCCGACTCGGCAGCGAACAAAAAGCTTTTCATATCATCTAATTCAAAGAACTATTCCTTCTTGAAGACCCAAAAGGCTTCTCAATATAAGAACATTAAGAAATTTAGCAAAATCTCAGTAAACCGGTAAATATATAAAAGAAAACAGCAGACCAACCTTTTATCATGCGTAAATTGGTGCGTTCTGGCTCTCGGGAGGTCAGTACATTTACACACGTCTTATAGTGGCAGCAGCATTGCAACATCTACGCAAGCCTCACAGGCTACGCATGCAAAGAAAAACTAAAGGAGAGAAAAACGGATTCACGGAAAACGTGCGAGTTGTTGTGCTGAGCGACCGTCGCACTCTTCAGTGACCAAACGTCCTGGAAGACTCGTACTCGCTGGGGCACTTGGGATTGATGCCCTTGCTGTTGTAGTAGTCCACCACCTGGTTCGGGACTTCGGCTAAGACACTTTTTGCCAAAGCAGCAGGGGAAGCCTGCAACACCCAGCCAAACAGAATGAAAGCGTCAGATCCGCAGTGATGTTTAACCGACTCGCCATCTGGGCTCATGACGTGTGGAGCTTCTGAGCCGAGCTTGTGGAAACCCACACGCTCCGGAAACCCGAAGCTTTCGTTAAAGTGAGTCGCCAGAGGAAATCCATGTGACACGAGATGAGAAGATGCAGCACATACACAGTATGGGAGCGAGAATATCACGCTGCTACGAACTTTCCTTTAAATTTAGATGTGTTGAAGCTATAAATACACGCATCTGCTGCTAAACGATTCTCTTCCAAATGAGTTTGAAATGAAATTTGCAATACTTTTGCAGTGTAAGAGCGAAAAGATTATTTTGTAAAAGTTCATAAAAAAACCCCACAAGCTGCTCATATAGTAAAACTGAACTCAACATGCAGCTGTATACGATATAAATACGTACAGTGTATGCTATAAAACCTCTATTAGAAGGCCACCTCTAAAAGAAGGCCACCAAGGCAGAAGGGTTAAAAAATAGAAGGCCACCAAACCCATCTTGAGGTTTGCCGTACAGACAAAGAAAGTTACCAGAAACAAATAACAATAACAACATGTATATCAGTGTATTATTGTAAATAATTAGAGAGAGAGATTGCTGTAGAGATTAAAGACTTTATGTTGATACTGCACTGTATTGCACTGTATTAAATGTTCTCAATTATTCCAGAAATTATTACAGTATCAAAATGCAGATTATTGTCTTACATTTTTTATATATAGAAAAGAAAATTATGGGGGTTTTTTTAGTTAAATGCTAATTTAGAAAATTTAGGACACATATGTTGAATAAAATGTGACTATCAATATATTACTTTATAGTCCATGCGCAGTTTAGTCCCAGTCACAGTCCATGTGCAAATAGTGATCCATGTGATTAAAAACAAAGTCAATTGTAAAAAAGGTAGAAAGCAATGGTAAAAGTTTCTTGACTACCATATGTCAGCACTGGACACATTTCTGCACGTTATACTGTACATACAAAAACTCAATGATAAATCCGAAAGTGGTCTGCAAGCTAGTCCCTTTTAACTATTCATAAAAAGTAAGTAAATATTATTTTTTTTGTTTTTGAGAAGTTCAGCTCAATCCGCAGCTTTTTCTTTTCAGACCGTGGGGTTTGTTTTCCACCGGGGAGCGGCAGTAGATGTGGTAATTAATGGAGCAGTCAAGCTAAAGGTTATTAGATCGCTGGAGCCCGGGTGGGAAATGTGAGGAGGAAGGAGGGAGTAATTAACTAAAAGAGATTCTCCACAGAGCTACTTCAGATATGATAAAGACACTGGAAGGAAACCTCCGCAGAGCTGCTCTGATGAAAGACTTCGCACGCATCCACAATTACCCGAGATTCTGGTCCCACGCAGATGAAGGCGATGCCTCGACAATTTGCCTCGAAATTATTGAAATTAAGATTATGCACAGTAAAGCCCCAATTTACAGCAAACAGATTGTTAAGGATTTTTCCATCTTTGTTTTGCAATTCCCGCTTTTTGTCATAAAATTATGTGGAATTTTTGCTTTTAAGACACGACTGCTGTTGCTTTACTTTTTAAAAGCCACTGTTTCAGTCTCGAGGAGTTTTCATTTAATCGGTTAAAACAAGGTTTTTGAAAGTGAGTTAATTTTGAAATGGATATTCTTTCCAGGGTCATTTGCATGTAACTAGAAAGTGAAAGTGAATAACTAACATGAGAAACTCAGTTTTCTGCATTTTATCATCGCTGTTTCACAGTCAGCTAAGATGAAGAGTGATGCTAAACTTGACCTAATGCCAATTCACTATTAGTAAATAAAAACATTTTCCGCGTCTGTTTAAAAGGCAGCAGGTAAAATTGCTTGGAGGTGTCATGATCTAACATTAATTTCTATATGTTTTCCATTTTAAATGACCTTACAAGGTACTTTTTGTTCAACCTCCTTGATTTCTAGGGTTACGTAAATGCCAACTGCAACTTTGCATCTCTGAAGAAAATGTTAAAGTAAAACGTCTATGAAAGCTCATCATAGCAGCTCTAAACACATTTTTATACAAACTGAACCTAAATAGGATTTTTATTTTTAATTAAATTCCACAGAGTTGTAAAAAATCAAGCATGGTTTTTGTTTTAGTTGGCAATTATTAGAAGGTGCAAAAACTCACATGTTTAAAGTTGCGGAATGGCACAAACTGTACGATGTCTCGCAGCACTGGCTCCCCTTTAGGTGACCGGAGGATTCCATCATCGCCGTCCAGCATCTCCATGTCTGTGAAATCAGCGTTTCCCACTCCCACAATGATGACGGACATGGGCAGGTGCGAGGCGTGGACGATGGCTTCTCGGGTGTCCGCCATGTCGGTGATCACGCCATCCGTCAGAATCAGGAGGATGAAATATTGCTGTATTGTGGTGGAAATAATAGAGAGAATCTTGAATTGTGAGGAGACAGGAAGTGGAGGCGAGACTCACCATGGCCTCTTTGGTGTGCATCTCCTCAGAGGCAAAGTTGGCCACTTTTTGTATAATAGGGGCGATGTTTGTTGGGCCATATAACTGAATCTTAGGAAGGCAATTCTGGTAGGCTTCAACCACGCCCTGGATACCTGTGAATTATGGAATTACAATATGTTTTATAAATGGAATAATGGTGATGGGATGCTAAATTATGTTGGAATTTCCTTCTGGGATTCAAAATGTATCTATATACAGTATAGTCTGTCTATCCCACCATGTTTTAATACACCAAGAACTAATTCTGGATAGTGTGTGTTACTGCTTGTAAATTAACAGAAGGACAAAAGAGAACAGTAATTTGTAATTAAAGCATAATTGTTTTTTTTTTTTTTTTAATTTTGATGTTAAGACATATTAAACTCCACACAAGCTAAGCAAAAATTGTGTTTATACAAATTCAAAATGAACAGTGATTGTTCTAGTAATCAAAGCACATTTCATGAGTTATAAATTCTGGCTATAAATTAAAAGTGAACCTTAAATTCTTTATTATGGTCAATTGAAGTAATAAATACCAGACTACTGATCTAAAAATAATTAAAGCGTGAAGGAACAAAACAAAAGCAAAATATATCATATTGTAGTAACACTGCTGAACAAACCTAGAAAAATTTTCGGACATGTTTGGGGTTTGATGCTTATTCACTGTGGTGTCTTAATATTTAGCAAAAATTGTAATCAGCTTATGATTGTTTGTACTCTGTGTGTACAGGCATTGAGCTACATGCATTTTTATATTAAAGTGTGGCCTTATGGGCATTTGGGCATTTATATAGTTTTCTATATAAAAATTGATATAAAAATATGATATAAATGCAAATTTTAATGCAGAGCCAAACATTTTTCATATCTGTACACTAACGGCCTTGCTGGAATAATTTACATAAAAATATATAAAAATAACTACAAAATACTTCTAAAACATATAAAAGAAATTGAAAAAGACAATCTTATAAACAATGTCATATGTTTTTGCTAAACAGGATTGTGCTTGATTGATGCAGGGAATGTTCGCCAACCAAGTTCTTCCGTGTTTTAAATAGCATGCAAGAGTGTTCAAATAATTGCTTTTGACCTCATTTTGAGACCAACAGGCTAGTGCAAAGTGTTATTTCCTTCTGGGTGAGAAGCTCCGTGAAAGCTGAACCTCAGCAATGACGCGCTAATGCCGTTTACTGACTCGGTGAGCATGATCTCTTAAGGTCAACCTGTCCCTCCTCACCATGTCTCCACGCTTTCATTTCATTAACACTCGTGAGCGTGAACATGCACAAACAAGGGCTGAAAGGTGAAAGCATGTCGTGCTGTGCTGCAGAGGAATTAAGATGAGAAGACTTTCCAACCGGAGGTCGATGCATCTAATCGCTCCAGTGGCTTTCCAACACAGACAATCAAAGAGACGCTTGGGGTGTCGAAGCCCTAAAAGACAGGAACATCGCACACGTCCCCACAACATGACACTATAGTGTTGTCGTACTTTGTTCAGCTTCACACTGTTTCGGTGAGAATGTCTCACACTGTGATTTTCTGTCTGTGATATTTCCACATCAATTGACACTCGTGAAAAGGGTTTGAAATGTGAATTCCCGGAGTGATACAGAACTGATATTTCAACAGTTCCCACCAGACCAACCAGCACACACACACACACACACACACACACACACACACACACAGAGTATCAGTAATCAGATAAATGAGCTCCTCGCCTTTTCACCCCATGTCTAATTGTGGTTTACAGTAATTGCTTCAGCCTGCAAGTTCACCACAAGGCGCTATCAAAGAGCTCCGGATGTGCTAAAGACAAATGAGCTCTCGGATTCCCATCTCACTCTATGACATGTGACACAGCATCTCAAAATTCTTTCACCATTCAGTTAATTGTATACATTATATATACTAGAGCTAGTCATTTAAAGTAAAGTGAGTGAGTTTATCAATATGGCAACTAAGGACCATAACGAAAATCTGCTCAGCATTTAACCATCCAGTGAAGTGAACACACACAATCCCAGAGCAGTGGGCAGCCTTGAGTTGTGGTGTTCAGGGTTTGTGTGGGTCAGTGTCTTGCCCATAAACAGTTGTAGAACCCACCGGACCGGCATCAGAACCTGCAACTCTTTGGTGGGAGGTCCAGCATCCAACCGCTATATGTTTTCATTTACCCCAAGAAAATTATAATTGTTTTTTTATTTTTCAGAAAAGGCCACTGTTGGACTACAGACCCACACACACACACAGGTGGGATCTTGTTTTGAAAGCTTCGAGTGGGGGCCTAAATCATATCTGATTAACCCTGGCATTAATTGATTCATATCTACATGGTGGACTAGAATTTAGTAATCTTTTCCAAAATTCCCTTTTCAGGAATCCGAAATTCACAAGAGACGTGAAACATGAAGTTTGTCTTTGAGGTAGATAACCCAAACTGATTTAAAGTATTGGGATTATTAACAAATTGTGAAAACAGTATATACCATTCAGCTAACCCTTGAGTCAATTTTTGTCCGGCTTGTGTCAAATTTAGAACCTGAATGATTTCGGCTCAAGTCACAACCTATTTGTGGCAGGAGCTGAATATCAAATCAGGTCATACACTGACCTCCAAGAAGTTTACAGCACTGAGAGATCTACAGATGAGGATAGTTTGCTGAAGTTTGAGTGAAGTTTCAGCCTTGCTGAAAACAAACAGCCCTGCTCCCCAGACGCCATCCTACGGCTTAAAGCGTTGTCGATCTTTAGAGCGCTTAGATTGCTTGTAATTGTCTTGGCTTCTCAAGTGCTCTGAGCTTCAAGTCCATGTTTGTTGGAAGCCTGACAGCCATGTTTCAGACAATACCCAGGCAGAAAGGTGGGCTTTCTGCTGGAGGAGATTGGCTGGCATGTGTCCTGGAGGGGCTGAAGTCATTTGCTATTCCTGGAAGAGACAAGCGTGGCTGGTTGATCAAAAGCTGAGTGGTCCGTGCTCAATTCTGGGCGCCACCCTGGTGTGTCTGCGCTGATAGAGGTGGTACAGAAATAGCCAGGGAAATCAAGCGACACCGACTCACTGGAGAGACGTGAGAACTACAGTATGATCCATTCAGACTAATAGTCAGACCTGACAAACACAACCGGCCTCCGAAAGCTCACTTCATGGCAAATACCAAGGATTCATGAATTATGTGACTGAATTACAGCTTGTCTCACAGATTATCACTGATATGACATTTCTGTTTCTGTATAAAGACACTTTAAGAGACTCTCAGACTCTGAAGTGGATGTAATGCTGCACGTCTACACTGAGAGTGGCCACGTAAACGTCTTCTACCTCAAGTATATCAACACAAGCTATTTACATAAAATGTAGAGGGCAATAAAATATGGAAAGTGCTCTAACAAACTGAGAAGCATTTTATGTTATTTTGCAAGACATGTTGATCGATTGCAGCCAGACTGGTGTGATACAATATGTTCACCGGGCCTTACAACATCTGGCTTTGTGCTGACAGTCCCAGGAACCTGCTGTCAGGGGCCCGGAGGGACTCATTACGGGGTAAAGGGGGACGATGACGTCATCCTAACCTTCCTTCTTTAGACTTTCTGCCTCAGGCTGTATATTGAACAGCAGCATTAAGCACTCATGTGGGCATCTTTTCCAATACTACAGTGCTGTGTGTCAGCTATTCATTGATCAGCTTTGTACAAGTGATGACAAACACAGAGGAGCTTTAAGTTTCAGCTCAAAGTCTCAAAGTTCTGCTTCGGAAGCATAATGGATTCTGCAATGGCGGGAACAAAGCTCAGGCGTACCTGCACATTCAGGGTTGTCCTCATTAAAGTTCACTGCAAAGTCGTGTGACACCTAGAGTGAGCAAAAAAAAACCCATGTTACTAAAATATTTAATGGTTGACCATTAAAAAAACATTTTTTTGCAATATGTTGAAGCTCTTCTTTTACATTTCAGCCACCATCAACGCTATTTTTTTATTTACCTAATGTTTTGCATCATAAAAGCAATTATGATTACCTAATGTTTGAATCATCATAAAAGCCATTTTTTAAATGTATATTTACACCATTGCACATCAAATAAATATATCCTACATATTGCCTACATATAAAATTAATTTTATATATACCGAGAGAGAGTACAAAATACAGTATGTATACAGTATATTCATATTTTTATATTTACACTGCTTATCTAAAATTTGTACAAAAAAACTTTTGTTCAGACAGTTAAGACACCATTAACCTACTACTAATACTACTAAACACTTTAAACACTTGGTCTCTGATTTCATATCAGCCAGAAAACTTTCTGCTGCGCTCATCACTGCCATGTAACTTACCTTGAAGTCTGGAGGTATCCGAGCGCCAAAGCCAAACGCCGGGAACATTTTATCACTGGATGGAAGCAAAAGCGGACAGGATTAGAGCTGGCAGGGATGGAGGATCTTAGCGATTACTTACTGAAATTCCCATCATGCCTTTCTTCTTCAATGGGCTATGATCAATGTTCATTTGTAAAGGACAGACATTTACATAATTGCCATTGTTAGTGCCTGCCAAATCAGTATGTGGCGTGATTTCCGATTCCAGCCAGACCAAACGGCCTGATGGATGCGCATTCATGTGGCCTGGAGTAATGCTGGAGCTCTCCATGGTGCTGGATCAAGATGACTGAAAGACTTACACAAAGCTGAAAATAACAGCTCGGTCAAAAAATGTCAGAAATTCGTTGTTAAACAACTTTTAAACAACTATATTTGAGTAAATCCTTTCATAACACAAAGCTCAAAGATTTTTCATTCTGACTGAGGTGAAATGTCTTGATTTATCTGCTTGTTAAACAAATGTATTTTTAGCACAGCAACATTTAGAAAATGCTGTACACAATGTTATTGTATTACACTACTATTATGGTGTTGTAATGAATGTTATATATTCTGTAACAACTTGTTTTTGAATATTGTGCAGTCCTGGTTTTATTGTAGAACCACATTGCAATATAGATTGCTTGAGGGGAAGTGGAAGAACAAATCAATATTCAGATATAAACTAAATTCTGATCCTACAATGCCTGTCAGATTAAACAACACTCAGGATCAGGACCATTTCCCAAAGATTAGACCGTTTCTCTTCTGCACTACATTACCCATAATGCCCATCCAGACAAGACAAATGAACATAAAAATCTTGCACTCTGACAACTGGTGGAAACAGTGAACATTATGGATCTACTGAACTGACAACAAGTTTTTTTTCCACCTTTGCGGTTATTGAATAATAAACCCCAACTGTGGACATAAAAAACCGTCTTATTATTTAAACATATTTAGTGACTCGCCAACCATTTGCGATTCTTTCTGAATCCTCCTTGTAAACCCAGATATTGTTTGAGATGTTCCTGTAATGGACTTACTTTCACAAAGAGAACATTTCATTTGATCATGATGCATGTGAGCATAACACACTGTTTTGCATAAGACGATACCTGATAAAGGAGGAGTCGACGTGATTGGCTGTTGTCTCACCTGTCATAGTCTTGGCAAATCTCC
The DNA here is from genome assembly GCA_028128575.1 of Paedocypris carbunculus. Classification (NCBI taxonomy): domain Eukaryota; kingdom Metazoa; phylum Chordata; class Actinopteri; order Cypriniformes; genus Paedocypris; species Paedocypris carbunculus. The sequence continues at coordinate 117,640 of SOMO01000021.1, read as the reverse complement.
CCCACGGCTACTAAAGCTTTGAGATACTCGTTCGGCTGGTAGGGATGGATGTAGTGTAATGAACAACTGTTTTTCGGATCCCCATTAGACGCTGTGAAATCAATCGCTACCTGAAAAGACAAGTGCTAGTCAAAAAGAAGCGCCTGCGCTAATTATTTTAAACTTAAATGCCATGTGGCAATTCTTAACAAAATGTTGGCTCCTAACGTGTCAGACAGACGGTAAATAGATGCAGAAAGCTGAGCAGAGTAGTAATAAAGAAGTTTTGGATTATTGCGTTTCATATATTAGTGTAGTAGAATAATTAAATACATTGTATAAAGCAGCAATTGAAAAAAAGTTACCACTTTTAGTTGTAATGCATCAGGACAACTAATTTATAAAACTGCTGTGCCGTGAAATGTTTCACGAAAAATAACCTCCACAAAGTGACAATCACGGCTGGATAAACTGTGCGGATCAAACTTTTGAATTGACTTTCCCTTTTCCTGTTCCCATAAGTAAATCATAATGAGCAGTAAATGCCAGAAAACTGTACGTTAGGAGGACACTACTAAAATATCATATTATAACAAACTAGTAGATGGTGAGAACTGTGTAATGATGTGTACTCACTGTAAACTGTATTTGGCAGCCCCCCATGATGTAGTCCAGAAATGAATGCATCTTAATGATCTAAACACAAATGACAAGAGGTTTTCCGAGAAAAGTTTGAAAAGTAACTTCATTATTTTTGCCTTAATTTACACCAGTTCTGGTCACATACACAATCACAGATCTCACACTCAAGTCGAATGCAATGACTTCAATCTATGTGAAGTTTCCTGCATGACTGTAGCCATCAACTTTGTATAGTAAAAACGATAAGCACTTTTCTAGACGCAACTTTCAATAATTTCGAAAATTCAATGTGGCACAGTTCTCACTTGGAGGCGTGACATTCGATGCGCCACAGTCAGTGGCAGTTTTACATGGACTGGCGCCCTGGGCGAGCCTCTCTCTGGTCTAGAATGGATAACAAATTCTACAAATAGATCACAAATTCTATCCACAGGACAACTGAACATGTTCTGATTTTAATTGGGTCTGCAAAACTCAGTCTGTTCTTCCACATCAACCAGTTTTGTCTATCTATTCAATCTAGTATAGCTCTTTAAGAACCGCCCCCAGGTGACAATCTGAGATTAAATAATTGTTATTGTACACACGTACAAAGTACAGTACAATACAAGATTTTAAATGAAAGCTTTCTGTAATTTCCTTAATAATGCTGTATGGGTTATTACATCATGGACATACATTTGGAGATAAAGCGTGAACCCTGCACTTATAATTGTTTCCAGAGTATCATTCATATTTACTGAGGTCAATCTGATTCCATACATGCTCTTGACAGTGTGAAACACAATGCCTACGGCGAAAAGACAAAGAGAGACAAAGGGGGTCCGGAGACCCTCTGGAGAGCTGCATCTCACCTTGCACTGATTCAGGATGACAATCCCAGAGTTCTTGTAATTCTTCTTCTTGACTTTGTATTTGGGGTTTATGCATTCCCACTGGACCTGCCGTCAATTGAAAGACAAAAGCAGCAGGTTTCAACCGTGCTCGGTGAAACCCAAAGAGGAGGAAGAAAAATGCCACATGTGTCTTCCCACTGGAGCAGTGGAGGCCAAACAACGGCTTCAGCGCACAATAGATGCCGATAGCTCACAATTGCAGGCATAATAATGAGAAAAGATTCCAGGCATGTAAGGAATGTTCTAAAATAATTAGCAGAGTCTGGTACTGAATCCTGCAGAACCGAGATACCAGCCTGAAGGGTTTGGGCCTTTAAAGTGGAAAGAGGTGTCTTTCTGCTGCGGCGGTGCATTTGAACACAATCACAGTTAACTGACAGCTACAGAAACCCAAAGCTTTATTCTCAACAAGAATTCAGAGAAAGATGTTTCCGGGTGACGTTTTTAGCTGCAACTCAAGTCACAGAAGCCATTAATAGAAGTGGTGGAACGTGGGGCTGGAGAACAACATCTTTGTTATGAGTTACCATGGAGGATGAATTTGGTTTGCCACTTTACATGTTAAACACTGCCGTTGCTACTCACTAAAAGAATAAGTAATGAACAAAAACAAATATTTGCACCAGAACTCATCGTCTGGATTTTGGTTGTGTATAGTGCCGACGAGCTGCCTTGGATGCGTTTTTGTATTTTTTTAAGAGCTTCCTTAATGTTTTTAAGAACGTAATGCTTGTTCCTATCTATTCATATTATCTACTGTCCCCACCCCTAATGCAATGAACATATGCTTTTGTGTTATCCAGAGTATTTAATGCATATTAGTACTCTATTGCTGAGGCATTATGGCCCACATTTGTGTAACAGTCTTCATGATAAAATGTCAAACTAAACTAAAATGTTTGAAAACATGCATAAGTTTGTGGATGTTTGTGTGTCCTGCTGGATGACTTGTTGTGCGCTTTGAGACAGTTAAAACTGTGAAAAGCGCCTTACAAATGCTCAGAACTTGAACTTGACAGCAATTCACGGTTTGTATATGGGGATTGGCTCCAGCTCCTCGTAATTTACAAATGGAAAAGCAGTTAACAAAACGAAAACAAAATTTGGAACCGATTTTTTTTTTTTTTTTACGTTCTCTTGCTCATGCATCTACAAATGGGTTCAAGTAGGGCAAGTTACTGACATCTTTACGGGTTTGTTTACTTGTTTACATGAAGTGACAGGTATTTAATTGCTCTCCATCAGTTGCATCATGTAATTACTGTAATTGCTTTGTTATGCTAATGCTGTCGCCATTAAAGCACATTGTTGCGTGTGAATAGTAAAATGTTGTAAGCCTCATTACAGCGACTTGTTTTACAGAGTCTTTTTCAAAAGATTCTGATTTTAAGCAGTTTTACCAAAGAAAAGTGCAATCAAAGAAAAAACAGGCAAAATATATGCTGACAAAAAGCGCTAATTATTCATTATTGTAATGTTTAATCATCTTCGCAGATTCTTCTTCCTGCGGCTCATGTAAAACTGGAACAGGAGCGTTTTACAGTGTGTGACCCACATGAAGATCTCCTCATATAACCTTATTTCCCAGCTGATCTCGCTCCCACTTCCTGTCTGTCATGACTTTAACCTACTCGGAACATTTCAGTGTGTCAAATAGGCCAAATGATCAAATAAATCGACAGCATTTTCTTGTCATCACGTTCAGTGTGTGTTTGAAATGAACATTTACCTGTCTCCCGTCCATCGCCGAGCGCATCTCCTTGAAGGTAGCTTGGAATTCTCCAATAAAGTCGTGTTTTCCGTTCGAGTCCCAATCCCACACCATGCACTGGAAAAGAGCTTCATCTGGTCAACACCATTTAGTTTCAATTTCAGGCCTAAACCCAAAGATTATGCTTAATTATATACGTATTATATAATAATGCAAATTCTGGCTCGTTTCTACAAGCATCTGCACATTCCTCTCATGCTTTAAATTCATGAATATAGTTCTTCAGCTTTTCTCGAGCTGAAATGAAAGATATTCGAAGAGTTTGGCACAGCATTTACTCATGCTGAACCAACTTCATGGTCCACAGAAAGCTCTAAACACCAGAAACGTCTGGAACCCCAACACACAGAATGCAATACTGGGCCAAACTGGCAACCGCCGTGTTCTGGGAATCTATATAATAAATATAAATTGATTGGTATTTTGAGATTTCTGTGCAAAAAGACAATACAATGTAAAAAAAAAAAAAAAAACAATGTTATTTAAAATATAATAATAAAATTATTGGATTCAGAACATTTTAAATACTCTTATAAATGCATGTTTTGGGACGAACACAATTAAGATTTTGGTCAACAAAAGCCTTTTTGCGTTGACGAAAAAACTCGAGCAGCAAATCCGTTTCAATGAACTGGTTTAGGTGAGACGTGTTGGATCCCATAAATAACTAAAAACGGTCTAACATTCATTATTTTGCAATTTAGTTTAGTGTAAATCATAATCAGAATACACTTTATTGCAAGGAATTATATGAAGGTTTGATTCCGTCTTATTTGATGTACCTTCTTACAAATCTCCGATTTGATGTACCTTCTTATTACAGTTAGAAAAATAAAAGCAAAACACAAAAAAATACAATTTATCAATTATATTTAAATATAAAATGATACATTCCTTAATACAGATAATAATAGTTGAGATCATAAAAAAAATATTTTACCAGCCTGCAATATTAGATAGTTCTACACAGATAGCAGATATGATCTAAGATATTGCTCGGTTCTTGACTAGAGGTTATTCACTGGCTTAGGTAGTCGACCAAAGCACTACAAGTTCACCAAAATGATCAAGTCTATCGTGTTGATCCGAGATTGGAAATAAGGACTGATGCGCTTTACTGGTCTGGCAGTGAGCTGGATGTGTCTGGAGCTGATTCTGCGGTCGAGACAGAGGAACGGTTGGTGCAAAATGACCCAGAGTCGCTTCCTGTAATAAGGTCTTAGTTGTGTTTGCTGATAAAAGGGGACACATGCAGGCGAGTGGGACACACGTTGGCCCGTAAGAGTCTGGAGCAGCTCTACATTTAATGGACTGTTTTATGAACTCAATGTTACAGTTTTTATTTAATTGATTACTGAGCTTTTATTATAATGACCTGGTTTAGGTTGCTATTAATGAAGGCAAAATGGACAGTAGAATAGAATGTGTACTTTATATTCTTGACCTTAAAGCAAATGTAGACCATGATCTCGCCTAACCCTGCGGGCATGTTGAAATGTCTCTAATGGTTTTACTAAACTACATAGAAAAAGAGCATTTGAGCATTTTTGTAATTTTTATATCTCCTTATATTGCAGCTATAACAGCTGGTCCAGGCCGTTATCCATTTCAAACATCAAAATCATCAGATATAACAAATAACTGATATAATCTTTCACGCACCAACCGTTCTCATATTGGACAAATTCATATGTTAGATGTTTCCTTTTTTATAAGGAAGACCACTTTATCTATGAAAACACTGCTTTTTAACTAACTTTTTAACACAACTGTAGTGCATTCAGAATCTTAAATAATAATGAGAAAATAATAATTAATAAATCTTAAGTAAATATAAAATTGATTTCATTCATTAGAAAAAAATATTCTTTGGATGTAAAGAAAAAAAGATTTTCTTGGTATTGAACGTTGGATGTATTTTCTTTGGATGTAAAGAAAAAAAAAACAATTGGTATTGAACGTTCTCCTAAACTAAAAGAAACAACTATTGCCATTATATTTGCAGTTTAAAAGCAGGCAATTTAATTTAGCTCCAGAAAATAGCTAATCAATCTCCTGGGGAAATCGACTACTCTGATATTATACTTGAGTGCTTGAGCACATGTTTAGCTCAGCTAATTCTTTTGCCAATTAAATCGAGCTGTCTTTGAAGAATACATACAAGGAAATGAAGCGGGTGATGGGCAGAGGCAAGAAACAGAGAGGTAAATTAGAAAATGCACATATTTAAGCAAAGCGCAAGGTAAAGCCCAGTGAATCCTTGCGGAATGCTCAAACACGCTCTCATCCAATATAATCAGGCAGATTCCACAACTTCTGCCAAACATCTGATCCCAACATAGACACAGAGATATAGAAGAAGAGATTTCATTTCACAACAATATGGAAATGAGTTCAGGTCAGCAGCTCCAACCTCTGCATGATCCCACACAAAATGCTGATAACGTTAAAACTTTATAATATAACATCAATGCACAAGAGCTGTGATGCAGTAGTTAGACATGTAGTGGTGAAGTAGTTACAGAAGTAGTTACA
>SOMO01000021.1:98924-111529 GCA_028128575.1 Paedocypris carbunculus | reverse complement strand
AAAAAACTCGCTGCTTGCTTCCAAGTGTGCTTGGTTCTTTCAGAAAAATAAGTCAAATTCCAAAGCAAACTCCCTTTATTTCAGCTTGACAATACTGTAACACACCTTCAGTGTTCTTTCATGGTCTCCGCTGCAGAGGGAGTTAAGCGAAGTTTTAAAGGTGTTCCACACTGGGTTGAGGTTATTCATGACAGTCTGTGTGAACAGAGATAAAGAGTGACTTTGAGTTGGTTCTGGGGGTGACTTTACACAGAGAAACTTCTCTTACTTCTGTTCTGTGCACCAGCTGCTGGGAGTTGTCATCATTTACCCTGTAGATTTCTAAGAAAGGATCTGACTTGCTGAAGAAATCCTGAGGGCAAGACAGGAACACTGCTTAGGTTTAAACAAGCATGGCATTTTCAGGATTACATATGCAAAGCAAACTCTAAAGAACAAGAAGCAAATCCTCAAGTTGGCAACAGAGACCCAGGCAAAAATGGTGGTGCACTGTTTCGCACAACAGGTAATGTGGCCGTGAACAGCTCCGGGACCTTTCACGGTTTCCCGTCTGCTCTAAATTCTGCCTGCAACCGTCACTGAAATGAATTGTGCCCTTGCCGGTCACTTCTCTTGAGCTACTCCCTAGGTTGTACTTCCCTGACTATTGTCGGCAACCCCGTCCTACTTTTCCGGCTCAGGGGTATATTTTACATGTTAATAGCCTAAAAACATAATGTTTTTTTAATAGTGTCATGAATTACATGTTCTTTCAATCCATAATGCAATAAATGGGAAGATATTTTCAATAAATCATGGTTTCTATTAAAACTTTTACAAAAAATACTTAAAAAGTGTGAAAATCCTTCAGAGTAACTTCCTGGATATTTTTTCACAAGTCCTGTCTCTACAGTTGAAATGCTCATATGATGAGAATTACACACCTCTCTCGTCTTTCTAAGCAAGAGCACTGGATAATCGGTGGCTGTAATTTGTAAAAAAAAAAAAAAAAAAAATTCCAAAGATAGAAAATTAAATTAAATTCCCATATAAAATGTATTTAAATGCATTCTTAATTTGAAATTATAACATCGTACCACCTAATCAGTATTTCCCAACTTGTGAATTTGCCAAACGTATTTTCAATACAGTAAAGCAATTCAGTAAAACCCTGCAGAAAACGTTTTGCACCATTTCCACCATTCCAGGATCATAAATCTGAACATGATTCCCTTTCAATCCCCTTTTCAGACTGGAGATCCCCCTTCACTCTGAACCCACCGACCTTTGTTCATCTGCTGCTGTAATGGAACCTTCTCCACTCCAACCTCGAAAGCTCTCATTCAATTTGTTGCTACTACCACCAAGGCATAAAATGAGATAAAAATTGAACCCACTTTAAAGCTGTGCAAAATACTCTAATTAGTGCAGTTTCAGTGAAAATGTGTGAATAATATACTATAGTGTCCCCAGCTTCTGAGCTGTTTACACTTTAGCGAGACTACAGGGAAGTACAACATCCACTGACAAGTCTCCGACAATAAGAAAGTCCTCTCCTCGGGCAATGATAATTATACCAGTAATGCGTTTACCCACAGAGAACAGACAGTGGTTTGCTGAACGCTCAGAGCTTCACTGAACTACTGGGAGCGACTAAAAAACCCTTCTCTTCACCTCCTAATGATGCCACTTCTTAAAGAAGGGCACACAGCAAACAGACTCCTGAACACGGGAAGGTCTTCTCTGATGCGCTTGTTGACGTTCAGCAGAAGTTGAGAACAGACAGCGATAGAGAAACTCATCAGAAGTTGTGGCGGGTCTCTGATCTCTGTACAGGTCTACAGGCTTAATCAGAGTTTTAATTACTCAGACGCCCAGGAAATGACTTGTGCTGGAGGATTACGACGCGAGAGAAGAAAAGGACTCTTAAATGAAAAGCGATTTAAAGGAGGCCTTCCTGATCTCCCTTTTGACATCCTGTCAAAAAGCGTGCGAGACTCTGTGTGAAACCGAGACGCTCCTGTGGATCGTTTGTTATGCTTGTATTAATCTCCCTTATTAATTTTAGTCCCATATAATTACCCTGCTGACAAGAGCTGATTGTGTCCCCCGGAGGTACGGCACTTCCCCCCGTCTCTCCTTCCTCTGTCTTTTTCCTTCTCAGCTCTCTGACAGCACGTACAGACACTTGATCAAGTCTGACATTTATTCTTCAAAACACCCTTAATTACATTTACATGTATGCAACTAGCAGACACATATATATTCAAAGTGACATTTATCAGGCGTTTGCATTTATCACTATGTATTTAGAATCAAGATTTGGACATTGCAGTGCTCAAATAGTTTACTTTTTGGGAATCGAACCCACAACCTTGATGTTGCAAATCAACATAAAAATATAATTGCAAGCTTAGTTTGTAAAGCTGAAAATGCTGATATGTGAATAAACTTTAGGGTTATAACTAAGAAAATATGAAAATATGTAGCTGTAAAATTCATAGGGCGAAAGTCCAAAAAGGTCAGTAATTTTTTTTTTGCATCTCACAACTTAAAAAAAAAAAAAAACACTTTTATATAAGTATTTTTTCCAAGCACAATTACAAGAAAAAGAAAAGCAGAAGAGCTTCCACCTTATCATCCAGCTTCCTGGCACTGAAGGAGAGTTCCACGTAATCGTTGTTTCCCGTCAGCTCTTCAGCCGTGATCTGGAATAATAATTACGGTATGTATTAATACTTTATAAAAGCCAGGCCATAAACTACTAAACGTGTTTGAAAAGCCATTGCTGTTACATGTTTATTAAAGTAGCAGAACATTTTACTATATATGGCAGGGAAATTAATTATTATTAATCACACTAAATTTAAACAAAAAAACGAAATCTTTATAACTCAAAACAAAGCAATGTGTGTAAGGTTACAAACGGAAATGTGATTTCAGAAAAACACTCACCATTATTGAGGACTTCCCCACTGTGTTGCCTTGTTTGAGCAAAGATTTGGTGAATTTCCTCTGGGAGACGATCTAGATGAAGAGCAATAAGATATAGTTGGTCACTAGACATGTTGTTTTAATGAAAAAACAGCACACTCTCAGACACAATCGCCACATAAAGTTTATAATTGCACTGAGACGTCTTATCCAGCAAAGTACGTACTTTTTATTAGTCGTTAAACCTTCATAAATACAGTAGGGGGAGGCGGGGGTTTCTTCATTCTCCCAAGAAACTCAAAGCATCTTCCACGCAGAGCATCCTCTCCTCTTTTATTAAATGCGGCTGATTTTGACAATTATCTTCTCCGTTTCCCCTCCAACCAAAACAGACTGAACTAAAACAAACAAACTTGCTCCTTTGGGAAAAAGCGGGAGCTATAGCCGCTTTGATGAGAAAGATAAACACATGAATATTGAGCAAAATGAATATTGGCATCGGGTATACATTATAAGCTACAAGCTAATTCGTTCCTAGTAAGCGCTGAATCTGAACCATCTGGTGGGAAACCGTGTGTATCGTCTTTCATTTGCTCAAGCGTCAGAGTCGGAGCCAGCAATCAACCCTTGAGTAGGCATCTCACGTTTTAACGTTCCACCAGCCGGAGAAATGCCTGGAAATCCTCTTAAGCATTGCTGGTCTGATTATTTAATTATAAGCGTTCATCCGCTACTGTCTTTTGGTCAATCCCACTTATGTTTGTGTATTATTCAATAGAATTCCGAGTTGAAGAACACTGCAACGGTGAGTTCACACCAGGAGGAATTTTGCAGAATTGACTTCCAGCAAAATTAACTTCATAACTTAGTTTTGAATGCTATGAATGTGAGAGCTCACATAACGTAAATAACTAAAAATGTATTTAATTTTGGGTTTTTTTCACATGAGGGCAAAAAAAGCTGAACTAATACGTTTGCAAATACAAAAATTCCCAACACCAACTGACGCCAAAAGTGGCAAGTGGCTTCTGATTCCTCTCAATTTAAAAAACTTCTACATCTATACTTTACAATCATTTAGCAGATGCTTTTATCCTAAGTGACTTACAAAATGAGGAGCATTAGAAGCAAGTTGTACAAAGAGGTTTTCTTCCAATAAGGCTAAATTAGGAAATGTAATTACTGTAATTGCTTTGAAACAGGTCAGAGTCTAGTGTGAAAAAAAAAATCAATCTGAATCTGAAAACTCCAAAATAAATCTCCTATATATTGAAGCTGCTCACTTGACCGAGCGTGCACTCCATGGCCCCGAGGCAGTCGGCCTCTCTCATTCCATTATGGCTGCTGCTGATGTCGTACAGCTCGTAGCGCAGGCGTTGAACCTCTTCGAAGTAGAAGTCCAGGGTGAAGACCTTGGAAAAAGTTGGGTTTATGCAGCTGCGGATCACCTCTGTCCTGTCCACCTGTAAACACATCACAGAGAAATCTCCTTATAGGCATGTAGTACCATCTATAAGAATACTTTAGAATACTTTATTATACTACATAAAAGTTTAAATTAATTATGTCATAGCCTTCCAAAATTTACATATGAAAGTAATACACATGTTGACATCTAGTTTCTCAAAGTGTGAAATGAATCCAAACTAACATGTTCGGTGTGAAAAGACTTGTGCCATAAGGGGTTAAAAGTGTATAAAGCTCCAACACAAGTGTCTTGAATGAAAAGACCCCTGACGTAGTGAGGGAGGTCATGGCAGGACCACATGTTTAGCAGCTTTATTCCTGATGGTTATTGTTCATAAAAGACAAATTGTCAAGAGCAAAATAGACAAATGAGTTTGGCGCAAGAAAGATGACTTTATAAAATCAAACAAAACGAGCAATTGTAATTATCCAATGCGGCCCTGGAAACATGAAAAAAAGGTCAGACAAAAGATATTCTGTAGCGATGAAAGCTGAAAAAAGCTTTGTTTGATAAAGCAATTTCCCCTTGGACAATCTCTGGAGCTTAGAGTGGATATGGAAAGCGAAGATGCTATTATGCACTAGTCAGCATTCCAGTACGTTATTTACAATGATGCATTTATTCCAAGTGACATACATTTCACTAAAGCTCTGCATTAATAGATCATGTTTCCTTCAAGAATCAAACCCACAACCTTGAATGTTCCAAACTGATGAAGCCACAGGAAAGTTCTCCAGAAACGTGTGCTAAACACAACCCTTCGACAACAAGGAAACTTGTTATTCACAACTAAGGTCAGTATCTGTACATTAACCTGAGCATAGATTTTTCGACATCCTCCGCCTCTGCTATTAAGGAAATCGGGGTTAATCTAGTTAATGTTGCTTCAGAAGCATTTCTACATGGTCAATACTTCATCTCAGGACAACCAGCTTAAATGGAAAACAGCAAAAGAAGTGTTGATGTTCATGAGCGGATAACAAGAAACTGTGACCTGGGAAGTGACCTTAAAAAAGGGATCGATTAGTACAATACCTTACCATTATCCGGCAGAGACTCGTCTAATTACTCTTCTCTCAGCGCTTAACCTAGTGCTCCGCCTGTTCTATTGTCAATATTGGATGTAGCAGAGCTTCTAAATCCTTTCCTATTCTGAAAAAACCCTGTATTAAATATCCAAAGCTAAATCATGGCTTTAAATGAAATGATAAGAAGGCCCAAACTCTTTTACTTTCAGCAAGTGGCGACGCTCTCGGCTCCTCTCTTATTTTACACAAATGGAAAAGGAATCAAACTACGTATTCTACTGCACAAACCATGACAAATTATTGCTAAAAGATTTCACAAAAAAGTATTTCATGAGGAAGCATAAAAAGTAATTTATTTGATCTATAGATGTCCAAAGTTTTGACGCTAAAACTTTCTTTTCTTCTCTTATTTCACTTCTATGTGGAGGAAAATCACAATCTTTAATGTCTTTTTCTGCACAAATGTTTGGGATGGAAATTGTAAATTGCTGTGTGATCTAGCTTGATTTCCACAGAGGCAGTAAAAGTGTTGCCTAATCAAGCAAGATTCATTGGTTTCCGTGGATCCTGCTCTCAGAATCCAATCCGGTGTCATCTTTCCCTTCCTTGTTTTTCCGTTAACTGCATCATTAAAATGGCCAGTGTGTAACTCCAGACTCCCCTTTTATTTACATGAAGCATCTGGAGACGCCACCATCATTCTTCGTTAAGTCCTTTAAATATTTGCCGACTCTTCCAGGTGTGTGTTTGAAGATGCTTTCCCTGACCAGCTGCTGCATCTACTCTCTGTTCACCTCATCGGAATAAGGGAGAAAAAAATCAGATNATGGCCAGTGTGTAACTCCAGACTCCCCTTTTATTTACATGAAGCATCTGGAGACGCCACCATCATTCTTCGTTAAGTCCTTTAAATATTTGCCGACTCTTCCAGGTGTGTGTTTGAAGATGCTTTCCCTGACCAGCTGCTGCATCTACTCTCTGTTCACCTCATTGGAATAAGGGAGAAAAAAATCAGATGCTAATTCTGAAAATCACCTGCTAAATCTCACTTAAGCTGAACAAAAAAAAAATTAATTGATGCGCCGTACACATCCCATATCTGACAATTTTAAAAGGCTTCTGTCGGGATGCTGGTCTGCGTTGTGTGTGTCTACCTCTAACAAATCTTGTTCTCACCTCAGATCATAATGTGCACATCTGGATGGAATAACATCCATTACAAAGTATAAAAATAAAAATTGTGTTTGTGCCAAAGAATATTGCTTTAATATTAGAAGCACAAAGAATGACGGGTAATGAAATCCATCCCATAAAAATGACTTTACAACTTGTTTTATTGGGTTAATGCACAAATCTTATTCCAGCATAAAGTGTAAAAATCTCCAGTGTCAGTGGTAGAAGATAGAGGGAAAGTAATGGAGACTTAGACACCAGATTTTCTGTTTGCAAAACGTAATCCACGTTAAATCAGGAAAGTTTACAAAACAGTCACGTCACACGTCATAGATCCACAATAACACAAATAATGTTCATAATATAGATAATTGTGATCATAGCATGAGATGAACAAACAAAAAATCTATCTATCTTTCTATCTATAATAAATATAAAATATTAAAAAAAAAAACATTTTTTGTTTTTTTTAGCAAATCTCTTACATTTCTGCTAATGTGCCAGGCATGATTTTTAGAATAATTTATAAATCCTCATTGACCTATTTTCTATTTCCTAATTTGGAATAAATTGAGGCTGTTTGTCGTTGCCAAAGATAAAATGTGACAACAGGAATGAGAAAGGACCTAATCTGACCCAAGCCAAGCCGATCCCTCTATTCTACAGCTTTTCCTGGAATACCCACACACGGCATGTCAACAGCATGATCCCACCTGACACTTCCTGGCAGGAGAAACCTGGACAAGCAGGAGGCATGTGTCCACTCAGCCCGAGAAGAGACCCTTTATTCCTGCATAAACTAGTGGCTGAGCTGATCTCTTGCCTGGAACGACGGACTGTTTGTTGGCAGGGCACAGAAGGGAACGCTGAGCTTTGAAGATCTCAGTAAATATTCAAGACATCATTGGCACAAAGGCATCAGTTGTCTTCCACTCCGTTGTGTGAAATTAAAATTCTGACATCAGTCCCACACTCTAGTAAAGTTGGGTTTTATGTATGCAAGGCTGGATGGACGAATGGATGGACAGATAAGACAGACCGATAAGTAATAGGAATGGTTTTGCAGCAGTGCAATGTGGTTTTGTGTATAACTGAGTTTCATAAGGTTTCATCACTTTCATTGCCTGGCAAACAAAGCTCACACAAACAATGAGGCTGAAGGTGTGCAACATTCCCCTCACATGAGTCTAATTTCCCCCGGAAGCCACGTTTACCTTCCTTTCATCCCGCTCTGTAGCCTCTCAGAGAGATCCAGACTGGTTCTGCATGGTTAATGGGCTGCTGCTGCTCATTAGCCCGTCAGTGGGAGAGAATGGACATTTTCTGCAGGGCTAATCAGCACCACCTCATCTCAGCGCTTATGTGAGCCGGCCCGAGGTGAGAGGATGCTGGCTACATCATTACCGTCTCCACGGTGCCCGGCCTCATCCAGTCTCTCACGTCACAGCGGGTTTTGCCACGCAGATTTATACGAGGCGAGGAAAGATTTCCATCGATTAATCACGTGGTTGTCTATTAAGAAATGTGACTACATATTAGGCTCACTCACTTTGGAGGAAAAAAATGAGAATACAGTAAAAAATTGCTTCAAAATCTAGAAAAAAAAGTGGAAGGCAAACATGAAACCAATGAAGGCTACAGTACATAAAAATGCCACAAATTCCAATATTTCAAAATTTTTACAGTGAAGAGTAATCCTGAGCATTATTGACAGGAAAATTACACTGTGTTTCTTAAGCCAGAAAGCAATTGTGATTTCATTTCTGGAGGCAGATGCCAGCATTGCAGGTTCGAATCCCAGTCTGGTGGGTTTCACACTTCCCAAGACTACCAATTGTTATTCTTGTTAAGACAGAATTTGAAGACAATTGAAAGACACACTCTTAATTATATCCTAATTTAGGGAGATAACGAGAATGGCAGGTGAACCAAATTAAATAATGATTGGCCAAATAAAATATGACCTAATTTGATCCCATTTGGGCAGCGCACACTGTGAATAGTGGGAGAGGTGAGTGTGCAGATTGCTGACACCTAGAGGTTAAAACTGTTGAGCATCATTATCGCTCTCACTTCGAAAGTGACGAGATGGCCACAAGGTGGACAAATACTTTTTTAAAATTTAAGTTTGCAAGCGCACGTATGTCAGTGTTTGAAGCCAGAGGAGAGATGAGTCTGACCTGCGCACCTCTGATGCCCAATAGCTGTTTCATTCTTCCATTTGTTTTAACATTCATATACATTTTTCCAAGCATGAAATCAGGTTTGATCTGTCCATGTGGAATCCAGATTGGAGGCCGGAGGGTTGGAGATAAGTTATACCTATTCAACCAAGAGATGATTGGCATTCCAGGGAGATGGAAGAACAGCTCCTGAAGCCAGAGTCATTCCGATGTGAGGTGACAGTCCGACTTTCTCCTTCAGTTCTACCTTTTGTCTGATTATTGGTGAAACTGACAGGCAGGGCGCCGGGATCCGACACGCTGACAGGTCATTACCTCCGTCTCCAGCCAAACTTTGGACTTTTCTTTCTCACGCGAACTTTCTGAAATATACAGCATGTCAGTTCAATAAGAATATAAATTATAGTTTTAGTGTTAGAAAGTGTTTTTTCTCTGGAGGGGAAAAGAACGTTTATTTTGACTGAAAATACAGAAAACAACAGTTTGGTTGTCAAACTCTGGTTCAGCCACAATAGAAAACTGACGTAGGGAAAAATAGTTTTCCAGTTCTTTCGGATCTTCTGGTGGTTAAAAAGGAGTCGGTTAGAAGGAGGTGGTTAGAAAGTTTCTTGATATTTTTTTTTCAATTATGTTCATTATGTAAATCTAAAGGTATTATTAATTTTTAATCTTGTTTCTTTATTAATTGTGACCAAAAATAAATGTTTAATCTATAATTCCAAATTGGTTACTCTTTCTATAAAAACTTGCTGTCTTAATTCAGGGTTTCTCAGGAACTTTTATTCTTTTAGTCTTTAGAAGATTCTTCATCTACAACATTATTCTATTGTTAAAAGGAATTATTTATAAATAAAATAAAAAGTATTTTTTATTGTATTAATTGTTTAGTGCCTCAAGTTCAATGTCTTCTTCAATTCTCTTTATCTCTCTCTGAGACTGACTCTCTCTCTTTGACTCTGTTTCTCGTTTCTTTTCTACATACAACAAGTGTGTGTCTATTTTTCTTGTTGTGTGTGTATCTCTCTCTCCATCTCTGTTTCACTCACTCAACTGGATAAAAATGTGTGTCTATCTTTTCATCAATTTTCTGAATGGCTCTTTCCATTTCTTGGGCACGAGGAGCTTGAACCAATCAATGCAACTTTGGGCAGTGTGTGTGTAGATCCATAAAAAACCACAAACACAAAATTGTTTTAGTAAATAACAGAGCAGGATGTAATATTGAAAAACATGAAAATTGATATGGCAGGATTTTTTTTAGATAATGATTGATCAAACCATCACTTTTCTACCACATGTTTCCATTTGGCTGGCAGTCGGTCTAAATTGCTGTGCATCATGCAGTGCAAATCACCATCCATCCGATACCATTTTGAAGAAGTTGTTTTTTAAATGTGCCATTAAAATAAAAAAGTTTCATGACAATCAAACAAGCCACAAGATGAGAAAAGCTGTGTAAATTCCACTCACGCTTTCATCACAACATATCTAAACTCATCAGCAAATGTCTGTGCAGCACAGAATTGTCTTTTATCATTCAGTCAAGGACACAACTAGGAAATGGCCAAGGAAGCAGAGTCCATTAGAGGCCCTTGGCCCCAGAGACTGAGGCCACAACAAGTCCAGTGTCAGCAAACTGAAGTGCCTGCTTCATGATTCAGAGCATAGGTGGATTCGTCCTCCTCTCTCGGTGTGATGGAGCTCAGCTGAGGGGCAGCATTGCGCTAATCGTGAGCAGCGTCGACAAAACGCTCTGTACGCTCTCTCTCTTTTCTCTCGTTTTCTCAGACCTCTCTATACCTCTGTATCACCCCCACCCCACTATGCCTGTCTCTTTCTCTCTCCTTCTCATTGGATTTCTCTCTCATCGGTTTCTCTCTCTCTCCTGTCTTTCTTTCTTTCTTTCTTTCACCCCCCTCTCTCTCCCAAATGTCTTCTCACACCACACCCTCAGCATGTCTTACTCCTCTCTTATTCTCTCCTTCCCACTGTTGCTTTATCTCTCTCTTTCTCTCTCTTTTTCTCTGTCTTATTTTCTAATAAACAAGGTGAGAACAACAAACATACATCTACATGTTTCTTTCAGTCTGGCCTCAAACTCAGTTCCTTCTGTCTGTGCATGAACGCACAACACGTTTCAACAGAATTGCATTATTTGAGGCTTCCTTTCTATTTCCCTGTGACCTCATTCACTTACTGTACCAATCTTTTTTTTCACAGCTCCAGATGAATGAGGATATTCTGGGTGGTGAGAACCAGAATTTAATTAACACAACCTTACTTCATTTAAGGATTTGATAATGGCTGCCAGAGTATTGCCGCCAAGTGAGGAAGCGTGCTTTCAAACAGTGGGAAATACAGTATTGGATTTCCTGACGACTCACACGTTTAAAATGAATTCATGTGGGCACTATTCAGCTATGACATTTTTAAGTAAGGGAACATGCACAGACTTTTAAGGAAAAAAGTTCAAACGTGCAAAGTGAAATATGATCACAGGTAAAATAAATCTGTTTGAGAATGAATATCGGCTCTAGGTGGCTTTAAATAAAAATAAATATCACGGTATTGGTCTCCTTGTGCGCTTGAGCTTATTGCTTCAAATCAAGGGCTTTTTATATTCTCCAAATGTCTTTGGTTTATCAGCCATTCTTTTAGTGCCTCCATGTATACAATATTCAGATATAATGCTATTTTAAAATCTCTAAAGTGAATGTCCCAGGGGCATTTAAAATTGGAAAAATGGAAGAAAAGATGATGCAACTAGCTCCATCCGCAGAAAGTAAAGAACAAACAGAGCAGCCGAAAGGAAAACGTTCTTCAAATGTTCTTCATATCAGGATTTGCAAGAGGAATGATGAAGTCCTTTGAGAATCGGTATGAAACAATCAAAAAATGAAGCTTTTACCATGCGGATCTTTTCAGAGTCACTCAAAGAAGAAAGTCTCCGTGACTGAGTGAACGGCTAATGATGGGAGAGAATGAAGTGGTGAGAGCAGATTCCTGCTGTTGAACTTACATAAAAGAGAAAAAATTGCACAAAACCTCATTCATGCTGAGTTTAGTGGTTTTATAAGACCTTTCAATAGAAATAATACTCTGTTCCAGAATAACCTCTACATTCTATTCTCTGAAACCTCCACAATTACAACTGCACAATAGACTTGTGATATGGTTGATGTCCTGCAATAGGCTATACCTTTAAGTTTATTTTGGCTTTATGCAGTTTTATGAACATCAGGTTGTGTTGGCAACATTATGGGACCCAGGATTTATGGGGACATTCAAAAGAAATAAAAACTCAAAGGCCATTCACAACTTCGCTCCACCTTGTCTGTCTGAGCTTATCCATACTGCTACATCTACTCGCTTTGTAAGATCATCTTCCACTATCACTAATGACCTTCCTGTTCCCATGTTTGGGAGTGTCCTTGGGTGTTTTGAAAGGCAAATTAAATGTCAAATAAAATACATTATTATTATTATTATTACACATGCACTGTATACAAAGTACGTTCTATTAGTGTACAGTGACAATAAAAATAATTCTGTTTTTTTATGGTATCAAAGAAACTCACTGAATATTTTGAACTTTAAAAAGGCTGCACAAAATACTGTATGTATGTGGTGATGATTAACTCCTAGTTTATCTTCACTGTTCGTGTATATTGACTTGACACATTTTAATCAGAATAGCTTGGTGTCAAAAATGCCAAGTGTTTGAATCTCAGGGAAGCCTTATGTAGAACATAATTGCAATGCAGAGTCGCTTCGAATGAAAGCGTCTGCCAAAAGTAGAAATGTAATATAATAAATATGATCCATGGGGTCCAAACACAC
>SOMO01000021.1:75733-90489 GCA_028128575.1 Paedocypris carbunculus | reverse complement strand
TCGCATATTCTTCTCCAATCGTCCGGGTTGTTTTTAATTAAATAATGTGGACAAACACAAGACGCTTGCATCCAATTCTCTCTTGATTTCTTGTCTACGTAAACGAGTGAACAGTGCGTCTCTGTTCTCGTAGTGGAACACGGTTAACAGAATGCTCTTTAGTGTTTGTCACGAGGAACACGCTGAGCACATGAACAAAAAAATGCATCAAACAAACAAACAAAAAACTCCATAGGCAATTTAGCTGAATTCCCTGGGGAGAAAAGCATCATGAAATCTAATTTCCCACCAGGCATGAGACCAAACTCTGGTCCACAGGGGGTTTTACTGATAAAGATGCAGTTCAGAAATTTGACACGTTTGCAAAAAGACTTTTAACTTGCGATTCACAGGAACTGTCAACAGGGAGATTGAATTTAGCATGCATTGTCTAATTGAGTGAAGCGTCTGAAGTCACGCGGTCGTTTGTAGTAGTCTTGTGTCGTATGTCACATGATCAACGGGAACACAAGCAATGTGATAAAATCATCTAAAATCCAATTAGTTATGACTCAAAATATTTCCAGTAAGACAAACGTGAAATAAAACCCAGCCGCTCAAAACATTGTTTATGAGGCTGTTGTGGTTCAGGTTTGAAACCCGGACCGGGAGGTTTCACGGCTGAGGTTCGTTGAGCAAAACACTGAAGCAGATCTGCTCGCCATGTGCACAGCGTGTGTGTATGTTCACCTCACTTACACCGTTAATGAAGATCACACTTTCCAAAACAACCCCTTGTGATCATAATTCTCAAACAAATGTCACTTTTTTCATATTGGGCAGGACATTGGGAAACTTTACAATGCCTTAATGATAAAGAGCAACATTTTAATACATTTTTACCATGTTTGCCTTTCAAGCAACTCACTGAATCTACAGTTTCTATAGATTATACGGATAGACTACTAGACTATAGATTAACTACAGGTTCGAACCCAAGGCCTTTTGCCGACAGCAGCTTTTCCTAACACTACAGTATTTGGTTTAGTCATTCAAAATCCGATTTAATTGAATTCTCATGATATATGATTGTCTGCTCTTAAAAGTTTGTTCAAGAGAATTAAAGCAGCTCAGTAAAAGCAAATGTGTACGTAGAATAAAACATGAATAAACAACTTTTTGTTCCAATTCCGTCATTTTAAGAAATTAAAATGCTATTAACTTTTTTTTTCTGCTATTAACACTAAACGTTCTGCAGAAGAATTGCATCAGATAGAATCAGTCCCTTTTAGTTTAAAACACAAGTGACTGACAATATAAAGCTTTTATCTCTCTATAACACCCTGTGGTTCTATAAAAAGAAATAACGGATGATAAAGAAATGAGGATTTTCAACACAACCACATCACATATGGCTGAAAGACTTGTTTGGATCCTTTATTAAATCCAGACCGAATTTTGCCTTCCCCCATCGGCACTAGTGACTTGTTATGGAGGACACGCGAAACATCGGGGGAAAAAGAATTGCGAGAGCTTCTCTTTGATATGGGCATTATTTTCACACCAAACCAGACGGGCCACTCATGCATGAACGCCCGTGTCCTTTAATCACACTAAAAAGTTTACTGAAAATTGCAGTACTTTCCAGAATACTACAGGTAAAATACAGATGAAGCAACAGTCACAATGAATTAGGGAACCTGTCTTTGAAAAAATGTAAAACACTCACGCTGCATAAATATTAAAAGCATTTGTTTAGAAAGTGTTTTTTTAGTAAGTGAGTGTGATTGCCAAAACATGTAGAAAAATACGTAACTAAACTGAATCATTGAGTGATAAATACAAAGCCACTAACAGACATAGAAATCATTTAATATAAAGCTAATGGCAGTTTTGGGATCTATAAAAACAATTAGAATTTGGCCGAATAATGTCAAAGTAAATAATTTTCTATTTAAAAAGCTGTATTCGGGCGCCCGTGGACCCCATAGAGACGTTCTTTAGTAGCGCCCCCGTGTGGTGGACTATTACTCGCTGCTCACTTTAAAAACTCCAGGAAAACGTCAGGGTAAGACCGAGATTTGATACGAAATGCTTGTCTCTTACCACTTCCAGCAGTTTAATTCCGATTCTATATTTCGACAGAAACTCCGTCGGCCCGAAGAAGCAGGTTTTGGTTTTGGACTGCTGCTCTGCTGTGGTTGTGGAGTTGTACACAGTGTTCGCGTTGTCCATCTTTCAGAAGTCTTTGAAGAATCTGAAGAACAAATTAAGCGAAATAAATCTGTTAAAAGGCTTCGCAGACACGTATTGACATACGTAAAAACAAAGAAACCACACGCGTACTAATGCCACGAAAGTGAAAGTGACTCGTCGAAGATGCGTTTCCCTACAAAATGGCGAATTAAAGACAAACGGAGCCGTAAACAACGTGGTTGAACGCAGAAGTGAGAGGCAAATACCTGTTGTTTGAGCCGTACGGTTGTTTTGAGCTCTGCTCTGTCACAAGTCCTTTGTGTGTCCAAGTTTCGTCTCACACTTCCGCACTCCCGCACTTTCCGACAGAGGAGGCGATCATGAGCGGAGTTTACCGAACCCCGCGACACGTCAGTCGCCGGTCGCCTCTCAGACAGAGAAGATTACAAATCATACAAAATCATACAGACAGTTTGTTTATTAATAAGAATCCGTTTATTACTGTAGAAATAAGAATAGTATAAAAAGAATACTGTTTATTACGTAATTTGTTTGTTACCTATTCAGAGTGTCGTTTCTTTGTTTTCGAAAAGAAGCAGAAAGTCTTCTACCTCAGTTCGTTGTTTGATGTTTTTGTTATACACACACACACACACACACACACACACACACACACGCACTTGTTTAAAAACAAATCAATAGTTTAAGTCTTTTTGTTTTTGTTTTTACATTAAATGCAAAGTAAAACTATTTCTGCGTAAAAGAAAATTCCTATTTGTTAAAGACATTCCCAAAAAAGCGTACACGTTATTTACAAATGTTTAATTTTGTTTTCATAATCTAAATATGATTATATGAACTTTGACATAACCTTTGTATAAAATTATATATCTATACAGTATCTAGTTTTAGCGGTGTAACACAACTGACCAGCAGAGGGCGTCCAACACCACATCTAAAACTACCTGCATTTAAACAAAAATGAATAAAGTCTGTGTTAACATAAAACGTAACAACACAACTGAGTTCTTTTAAGTCCTAATTCTTTCCATAGAGATTTACTACTCTGACATTTGTAGGTAAAAAGCACACTTTTGGGCTTAAATGGTATCTTAGCATGGATGTTCCCTTCCTTTGTAGAGCTGTACACATACATTTAGTTCCATACTGGTGGTTAGTTACATACATGAGTCATGTTTCCAGCCGCAACCCGGCCATTACACTGACGTTCCAAAAATATGACATGATTTTCCCTGGAGCGATAGAGTTTCACTTTTAATGATCCATTAACAACCAGCAGCGCATTTCCTTCTTTCCACTCAGGAGAAACACGAAAAAAAAAGTCTCAAGTAAATGTTAAAGAGGCTAAATATACAACATCTAAACAGTAAACAATAATTTTGGGAAAATCCAAATGATAATATAAACATATTCATTGTATTGCCCTGCTGCCCATGAAACAATATTTTACTTTAAAGTCGTTTAGCAGACGCTTTTATTCAAAGCTACTTACAAGTCATTGCAGTTTTTTCACAATTCTACAATTTTTTCCTGCTTTCCCTGGGAATCGAACACATGACCTGGTGTTCCAAACACCAGCACTGTACAGAAAAGCAGACGACACAGAAATTCTCAGTCTCCAAGGTTTTATTTCCTCTCAATTATACAACGTACAAAACAACGTGTCTTTGGCAAACCGCAATAATAAATTCTAGCACACTTTACAGTGCTATTCAGCATATACTGTATACTGTTAATGATATTGAAATACTGTGAATGCAAAAAATACAAACCTCCTGTAAGCCTAATGCTATCATTAACACTTCACTTCAGTCAGATTTTCTGATTGCAAGCAATGAATCTCAGCCTTCGCATAAAACACTGGCAAATAAATAGCATAAACTTATTTTGAGCCAATAAAATACAGTAAAATTGCAAAATTCAGCTGCAGAGTCCAAAGTATCAGGTCGAGATAAGAAAACAGAGGCACAGATGGTTTCATTTTGAGTATACAATGGTCCTTTCTGGTCTTTAAAGCAGCCATCATCCATATTCTAGAACAATCCCTGAAGACCTCCATCTAGACCGCAGCACCTTCCAGAAAGCATGACATTTCCACATTTATAAAAAATGTAACAAGTAGAACAAAATCACAATCATTGAAAAACCAGAAATAAATTGAACTAAATTGTTAAAATGCACGAAACTAAACTATAATGCACAAAATGTATACAGTTGTTATAAAGTGAATAGTGGATAATGTTCTCTCTAATTATTTAGTTCAGAACCTGCTCACAAAATCAACTTTGTTCTTGGATCTTCACCATTTTAAATGTCATGAAGATAAACCTAACCTGGAAGCTAATTTCTTCAGCTACTATTTCCAGAGACGACAGGATGAAACACACTCACCGGTTGGTTGGGAGCCACATGTGACTTTATAAGACGTCCATATGCTGATGGCGATGAGAAAAGTCGCCATAAATCCGAACACCTGAGATTGAAACCATGAATTATCACTTGTTTCTAATGAGTAAAAAGCTTCCCTACACGTCCTACACCCTACACCTCTTACTGCATGTGACTCAACATACGGACTACGCACTTCCTGTTTCCTCTTCCTACACAACAGGGCTTTGTGCCCACCCTGGCTAGTCAGCAGCATATACTGCACGTTTTGCAGAAATCACTCACCGATCCAGCCACTAAAGCGGAGATTCCACCGCTCTTCACTGCGGCCACTATAGAGGCGATGAAGACCAGGATTCCTCCCACCGCATAATGTAAAAACTCCTGTCGAAAACAAAATCAACATACACTGTTAAAAAAAAAAGTCAGAAGTGGGAAAAAAGCAAAAAAAGGATTGTAAAAATATGCAACAATTATTTTCCTCATCCACAACACGTATCATCTACGACTTGCATCAGCCACATCATACATCACCCACAACACGCATCATTTACGACACACATCATTCATGGCGCATCATTCTTGACAAGGAATTCTAGCTAGGTCTTATTTTTCAGTAAACACTTGGGAAAAAGCTGTGCTTGCTTACCGTCAGTGTCCAGTTAATGCATGCAATTTTGCTTTGAAGTCTGAACACATACATCAGGAAGAAGAAGAGGAAGACGATGAGAAACCAAACGGTGACCACCTCAAAATATCGAAATGCAGAGTAATCGTTCCAGCGGGGCTCACAGTGAACACACAGGAAAGCAATGAGGAGGACCACCTGCTCAAACAAAACTCTATAAATATACGTCACTCAATTTGGAAATACTGTACTTCTCTTTCATCGCGGCAACCATTTTAGCAGCCGGCTGTTAACCAGGGTTGTGAGAGTGTTTATGGTTAATCACCCATCCTACACAAATAACCTCACAACCAAAAACGCTGTAGCTAAAAAAAAGCCCTTTCAGGTTCTTACTTTTTTCTGAGATTTCTGAGGTTTTTTGGCACAAATCAACAAATTACACATGTTAGTGAACAAGGAACATTATTTATTTTATGGGATTTTTGTAAAAAAAAAAAAATATTAATAATAATAATAATACAAATAAATAATTAAGTAAATAAATCGACTTTTATACAACAAGTTACATTTTTTCACAACATTTTGACGCATACTTGAAAAAATATTGTTAGTATTGTTAGTATTAAAATTTATTCTTATACATTTTAATACAGTACAACGAAGAATATATTTTTTATATTGAAAAACGTACTTCCTTAACTCGTGAATTTGAATACTGGAGCCATCGCAACGCAACATTCCGTTATTCGTTTAGTCGTATAGAAAGGCGTAAACGGAACCGTTAAATATAGTTGCTTGACTTTTTTTACTGAATTCGTTGTCTTTTTGTTCTAAAAGTGCTGCAAGTAAAACTTTATCTTACCACTTGGCCGATTTTTAGCATTCCGTGTAATGATCGCGCATAGCCGATGTTGCAAAATCCTCCATCTGAAGTTGATGTGGTGGTGGTTGTCGTAGTTGTAACAACAGTGTGAGACATAATGATAATATTTTGATTGCGGATGAAACCGTACGTATTTAAAAGAGCAGTGATTGAAAACACGGAGTAACTACTACTATAGGGTGTGACTACATTTGAAAACGAGAGCTGCAGAGTTTCATTGAAATGCGATGCAGTTTGTGTCCAAAAGGGGGCAAGAGACGGCTCACGCATATCGTTAGATTAGCAGTCAAAGGTTTAGAACTTTAGAGAATATTATAAAAGGTAAATTACGGACTTTTTAACCTTTTGAAACAAATGTTTCTAATATTTTATTATTTTAAACAAATGCATTGTGCATGTATTCAGACACGAGTGTGATTTTATTCGGGTACAGGACTGTACAATAAACCTAGCAATAAAGAATAGCAATCATAGTCTTAGTAGAATCATTTACAAATTTTCCTTTTAAAAAGCTGTAAAACTGTAAAACCAAAGAAGAAAATGTAGAAACGTAATAGCATTTCGATTTTATTGTACTTTCCGCATCTGACCAATAAGAGATAAACCGCTGTCATTAAGCCTCACCCAGTCCGTGACTTCCGCTCTACTTTCTCGTTTTTCTATGGATGTGACGCCACAACTGGGGAAAAACCGAGACAGCAACAGCCTCAGCATTTTAGTAATCTCCCTTTTTAAAACCAGAGAGCATTTATTCGATTACCTGTGCTCTAAAACGGTTAATGCATGAGATAAACAGAAAAGTGTTAACACATTTTTATATACAATAGCTATCGACTTTCAAAAGGCAACATATTTAATTACCTGTGCATTATTAGTTTCTCTTTTTATTAAACAAGCTCAATGTTAAAAATCACATTCGTTCAGACTTTTCTAAAAAGTATTTTATTGTCTTTGAATGTCTTTGAAACAAACTTTTCAGACTTTTTTTTTTTCAAGATGATGTATAAGTACAATACCATCAAGCGCCAAGGCACGGACCAAAAATTAAAAGACGAAGATAATACTAAATGTATTGCTACAGTGAAAATAAAAAAAACTTTGTCTAGTATAATTCTTTGTCTGTATAATAGAAAATTATGTTTTCTTATAATGATTCTTACAAAGGTTTTATGTTTGCTTACAGAGATCCAAGAGCTTCCACAATGGTCGGTCCAAGTTGAAGATGTTGGTTGAGTACTTTACTGTTTCTGACTTCTTCCATGTGAAATGGAATGTTTCTCTTTCCAGCCAACAACCAGAATCAAGCTTCGCACACTAGCTCACTGATACAGAGAGGGAATTTAGGAAGTTGCTCATATTTGAACATTGCGAGACAGGATAGCAAAACTTGCTCTGAGCTGTTCTTTTTGATGCCTCCAAAAGTCCAAACTTTAAACTTTATAATTTAGATATTTAACAGTCACTAAACTACAATTCTTGGTCTTCGATCCTTATTTAGCGCTGCAAGCAGTGTCTGATGGTATGATGATAATTGGGAATTTGCAAAAAAAAACACCAGAATTCCATCCATCTATTTTAAGAATATGCTTTTACATTACTGGGTCACAGGAACTGGAGCCAATCTTAAAGACTCTGATGTGGGAACACACAACCAGGACTGGTGGCCTAATCACAGACTAATCACAGAGCTGGACACGCAGACACACACATCACTCCACTTCACACGGAAAGGTCCCTACCAGCATTTAAACTTGCTTGAGGAACAGAAAGCTTAATATTAATATCAACAGGCTAAAGAAGTAAAACTCAATTTTGTCTACTGTCTAGAAAACCAGATGGTAAAGAACACATACAGTACATGTTAATTTAGCGTGTGAAACTAAGGTAGCGTAATTTTGTATGTAACTTAACTCAGNTGTGTGTGTGTGTGTGTGTGAGAGAGAGAGAGAGAGAGGTTGTACATTTACTGTATACCACAATTGCTGAATCTGAGCGTGCACACTTCTAAAATACATATTGCAGCCACATATGCTAAATTTAAAAACAAAAGAAAGAAGTGATTGAGCCGTGACACTGAGTCAGAAATAAGAAGCTGGTAGGTTATATTTTATCACACTGAGTCATAAACTCAAGCGTCGGCCATGGACATGCAGAAGATTGGAGTACCTTTGGGTTTTCTGTTGGTTCTTCAAGCCACCGGTGAGAATGAATTCAATTGAAATCTAAAATATAATGAAAAATTACATGCACATTAATTGAAGTATTCAAACCCATTACAGTTTCAGCCATGGCAGAAGATGGCTGGTCCATGAAGGCTCCTGCGGAGGTCAGGGCGATTGAGGGTTACCCGGTGGTGCTGCCCTGCTCCTTCAGCCACCCGCATCACACTCACCCATCCTCCATATATGTGGCGTGGACCCTGGGACACGGACGAGGTGCCACCGTGGTGTTCCGCTGCACGAGCCTGAACAACAGCCAGCAGTGCCCGTCTAGGCCCGATCAGGACCAGCGCTTCAGGCTGGAGGGAAACCACCGGAACCACGACATTTCACTCCGCATCAACAGCGTGAGCTTGGCAGACAGCGGCCGCTATTATTGCAGAGTCGAGCTGGTTTCACACTCTCATTCCAGCTTTGAAAATACTTTAGGAACGCGACTTCGTGTGGAGGGTAAGTTCTGGAGTAAAATACTCCAGAGCATTCACTATTAAAAATGGTCTAATCCAGCTTTTTTAACAATTAAAATTAGTTTTTTATATAATTGTATATCAGTTTTATGTATAGTTCTCGTAACCAGGATCAAATAATCTTTCGGCATTTATCAGTTTTTTCAGAGTCACCAGAAATTGTATCTTTATAAAATGTATCTTGTGACTTGTATTTTCACAACATCACAAGAAAATCTAGTAGATACCAAATAAGTTATCCAAAATCACTTAATTCATAATTTTAAGTTTAAATTACTTTTGGTATTTAGGCTATATGGATATACAGTAGTTACCAAATTTGATATTACAACCTATTTTTATCAACACAACTATAATATACAGTTAAAATGCGTAATATGCTTTTCTAGCCACGTGATTGAACCCCACAAAGTAAAAAATTCAGAATTGTACTCTATGTATATTAAATTAATAAATTAATATTTTAGTGTTCATGATGCTCCATTGATGTCACTGAAATTCATCCTGTACCCATAAAATATCATATAATAAATGAAGTATACAAACATAATATTATAATAACAAATATTACATTAAACTAACAGTAGACACAAATATTTCCTAGGTTACTCTTTTCTTTTCTTTTTTTCACTTTGGAATTAGTCTTTTCAAACATTGTAACTGCTTTTGCACATTTTTCACGTTTTTTGTGGAGAACTTCATTAGATTCAAAATGGATTTCTCACAGATCACTCAGGAGGCAAACAGTACGACTAATTTCATGAAACATTTCCGTAACGTTGACGATTTGTGTTGGTTTTGACCGCAGCTGCTCCACGTATTCTGAGTTTGACCGTCCAGGGGAACGAGGCTTCGGGCTTCACGGCTCTGTGTCACGTTCAGGGTTCTCCACTTCCTGATGTTCAGTGGATGGCAGCTGATGGAATCTTGGAGACGGACACCGCGTTCCCTCTTTCCCAAGAGGCCGCAGGGCAGTTCCGCACATCCAGCCAGCTGCTGGAAGTCAAACCCGGGGGACAATACATCTGCGCAGCTTCAAACTCTTTGGGGAAAGATCAAGCCACACTTTACGTTCTGCTGCCCAGCTCAGAGGTGTCCAGCTCCTGGTTCTCCTCTGCGTTCATGATGCTTCTGCTGGCTCTGGTCTTCAAGCTGCTCCTGGCCCTGGGTGTGGGTGCTTGGGTGATCAAGAGAACATACAGCTGAAAACATAGTACAGAAGTCTTTGTGCAGACTCATTTTCATGCCTGATTTCATGGTTTAATCGCTTTTTAGATGCTGAGATGCAAGTTGAGAAAATGTCTCCTGTCTCCATGATGGGAAATGCTTCACATCTATGACAAAAAACGTCATAGTGATAAATGTTCATAGTTGCAGTGATTATTTTTAAGTCTAATGACATTCACACATCAATTCCTGCTAAACCTCTCTACTGTATTGTTCAAAAGCATTTGCATTCATTTCCGATGCTGGGACTTGCAAAATTAATCATAACTGGCACAAAAACACTAGTTGTGGGGTTTAAAGGATGTTTTTTTTTTTATAAAACCTTCTCATTCCAACACATTCCACACAGTCCAAACCTATATCAAATTTAAGTACGTATTTCAAAATATTTTATCTTCTCATGAAGTTCAGTGAGTCTCAGTAGACAAGACATATTGACACTTTAATAAATTAACATTGGAAAATGTATGTGATTTACAGAAGCACAAATATTAACAAACTTCTTAATTATATTGATATTATCAGACAAATTAATCATAAGAAGAGCACAATTAGCATTATAAAGCTTCGGATTTAGGTTTAGAAAAAACAATGATAATAAATATGTTTTCAGTGCATAAAGGCAATTCTAAAAAAAAATCCAAAATATAGTCAGAAAGCCAAGAAATATTCCATTAAAATATAATTCAAGGGAGATGAACAATGGCTCATGAAGATCCATGATGTGTAGATCTGTTGACATCACAGTTAAAAAGTGATCAGCAGACGAGGCAGCCCTAAAAACGCTCTGATTGTATTTAAATAGGATTAAGATACACTGGACTATAAGAACAGACAGGCGTCATTTCAGTGCAGCAGGGGGAACTTTGCCACACAAAGTTTGTGGAAGGGTCCAGAGACACGGAGGCACACAAGCCTTTATCTGGATTTTGGGGCTGATCCTGATCCCAGTTAGTGAAGTTGAAGTTTACCGGGTCACCGTTCTCGACG
The DNA here is from genome assembly GCA_028128575.1 of Paedocypris carbunculus. Lineage (NCBI taxonomy): Eukaryota > Metazoa > Chordata > Actinopteri > Cypriniformes > Paedocypris > Paedocypris carbunculus. The sequence goes on along the minus strand of SOMO01000021.1, from coordinate 79,491 downwards.
CTCCAGTACCACTGCGTGGTGAAGAGGTCCCGGCGCAGACCGATCCAGCCCTGGGTGGGATTCTGGACGGTCAAGTTGGAACCCATCAAACTTTGGCTCTCCTGCGTATTTAGTAGAGCCAGATTGCCTGACGTTTGTGAGCAGTACTGAAGAGACATGGACCAGTTCATCTCATTTTTGCCCAGTTGGAACATCTCAGGGGTCAGCAGGCAGCCATTCGGATCTAAACACAACAAAGAAGATCTTTCGATCAGTAAATCGAAACGTATGCACTGAATTCAAGTCTTTCAACTTTTGATTTGCGTTTACACAGACAACCCAAGTCTTTATGGGGCTCCCATGTGCTTCAATGTGACTATTGTCACGGTTTCACTATCTCTACCGTATAAGTCCAATTGTTGTTTTTTTGTTTCTTGCTTATTAGTCATTTTAATAATTTCTAAAGGATTTTGCATTGTTGTATTTTTGCAGTAATGTTTCTACAGTAAACCCCCTCCCCCTCAATGTATCATGATTATAACAGCTTGACAAGATGTCCTCTGTCCAATGTTGTGTAATTATAATAACTTAATGTACGTACTGAATATAAATTAATGCATATATACACAAATTGCATTAATTTGTCTGTGTGTGTGTTTTTCCCACTTTACAACCCAACTACCACAAAAAAAACGTCTCGATGTACGGTAATACATAAAGAAATCGCCTGTGCTCTTGAGTTCCCCTGGTGGCCATGATGTATAACATTTTTTCTGAGCCTTGGGCCGGCTCTTGTTGTCTGTATGCATAAAGTGTCTTTACCTGGGATTGTGTTTATAGACAAAGCTGGGCTTGCGTAGATGTTATTAAATTCCAAGTATTCAATCATATACACTCCAATCACGGAATATGGATGCCAAATAGTGTATGTTCCCTGAATAGTCACTAAAGCCCAAGTGAAATCTGTGCCAGTTACGCTATACCATGTTGCAGGCAAAGGCTGGTTGTTCAGCATCACACCACTTGCAGTCGACGTATTTGCAATCACTAGGGCATGACTGCTCAAAAAATTTAAATTGACCAGGTAACAAGCAGAGTACATGGTAGTGGCAATGAGGTCTAGAATGAGTCCAGGATTGACTGAAATGAGGGAGACTTGCATGGAAGTAGAAACAACTAAGGGTCCGTTAATGTAAAAGGTGAATAATGGAAGTATATCCATAGAATTTTGGACCTGGACAAACTTCAGAATCCTGTAATTTTGATAAGAGAAAGTAAGTCCTTGATTGGCTGTTGAAATGAGCTGTTGGAGTGCAGTTGTTAAGATGGAAGGCATTACATAGCTGATATTCCCAGCATTTAATGCTGCAGGTTGAAGTTGGATCATAACCAGGTTACATGAACATATTACGTTGGTTAAACACGGATGGGTCAGGATCACGGCTACTTGGAACGTCGATTTGACTTGACTAATAGTTCCATTGATCTGCAGCTGGTAGAGCTGATATGGGCCGAGGTTTATCGTGGCCTGCTGACTCTTACTGAGGTTATTCAGCTGAGTGAATGTGACTACGTTGTTTTTCGAATCAGAATTAATAATCATCAATCTAAAGGTTTTATATCTCGACTCGGGAAAGATGGATAAGTTGCCCATCTTGGTGTAATTGACTGGAGGGATTTGATAAACTGTTCCGAGGTTTTTTTGTGGCTGGACAACTCGGGACTGGATTCTGCCATACCATCCGGTCACAGAAACCACTGTAATATTATTATCACTGATGATTTGAATGGTCTTATTGGAAAGCAGGAAGTTGTATTCTTCAATGGACTTTGAGAAATTGAGAGCTAAAGTGGTTCCTGCGCTGCCGATGTTTGTGTCGGTGTTGAAGCTGCTGTTGGCCATACAGAAGACTTGGACTCTAGTGTTGGGATGGAGTGTGGTGATTTCCAGCTGGTTATAGTTCTTATTGAAGTAAAAGGCAATGTTCTCGGGGAACGCGGTGATGAAATTTGTCCCGCGGTTGTCCATTGAAAGCCCTGTAGAACAACAAGAAATAAGTTCATGTTCGAATAATAATAATATGAATAATGCTATACGTTTTATGATGTGGTAAGGTTATAGAATATAAAAGCACTGACCTTGACTAAACATCAAAACGGTCAAGAGAACCGACAGCATCGTGTTATGACACACAAAGCTCCAGGACTGAAAAAAACGAAATATACAACAGAAAAAAATGTTTTGATAAATTACATTTTATTTCAAACAATGTCATTTGTACTAAAACACAAGGTAGAAATATTTATGCAACGTCATGACTCAAACAGATTAAACGAAAAGCAACATACGTATGTGGACATCAGAGCAGAAAATATGTTTTAACCAAGGACAGAACTTTAGAAGAATTATTTTATAGACACAGTATTTTTATGTAAAATATAAGACTTTCTGTACATTATGTACATTTTACAAATGTAAAAATTAAATGTAAAATCCATACTATGAATGCAAAAACTTGCCCTATTAATATTGCTTACATTTAGTGAATGAAAGAAGCCATCAACACAAAGAACAGCATTCCTACAGAAAAACATGGTGTTGGGAACCTAATGCTGTGTTCCTTTTTCAAGTGGATGAGGAATGCTTCACCGTAAAATGGCACAATGCAAAATAATTCTCAACAAGGCAGTATTGATGAGAATTTTATCCTTGGACACAACAATAAAGTTTTGCAGTGACCCAGTGGACCCTAAATCCAATCAGTGGAAGGAAGTTAAGACCAGAGCGATGGCAATGAGACCCTTCAACACAAAAAAGTTGGAGCTCATTGCTAAAGACGAATGGACAAAAGAAGTGGAGTCATGCAAAAAGCTGATCAGCAACCAGGTTTAACAGGGTTAAATTGTCCAAATTCAGTATTACCCAACAAAGGATCTACCATTGATTGTGGAAAAGGAAAAAAAATACTTTTGAAAATGGCACTTTTTGTTAAAATGCAAACACAGCCCAGAACTTTATTTTTTCACAATGATGGCGCTTATGCTTTGTCTTATCTGTTGTGGCAACTTTGTCCCAATTAAAATTAAAACATTTTAAATAGCTATACACACAGTGTTATACTCATTATAATACTTACTACATTCATTGAAATATACTACACACACAAAATATCATTTTATGAAGAATATACTAATAATATGATTAATAGTATTATAATGATAATTGTTCTTACCTTAAATCTTGGGCAAAGCACTTCTTCCATTCTGAACTGAACAGGACGTGACTCTTCAATTCATTCAGCGACAAAATATTTGTCATTCAAAATGGTTCCTGTTTCTCAGCACCTGTATTTTTGCATAAGACGCTGGAGAGATTTGTCTCAAGTTTCACAAGGTTTAATTAACAAATTTTGCACCGCAAACACTTGAGAAACCAAACTTTTTGTATTACGTAAAAACTTGAATTCAGTGACCGATTCCTGATTGATTAGAAAGTAAAATTGAAATAATTGCAGCTGAATAAAAGTGAATTGTACAACTTTACTTTTTCCAAACTTTAACTGGATTTACTATAAGTAACATTATTATACTATTTAGGAAAGTATATCTCTGATTTATGTTAAGATTTTACAAACTTAAATTCACAGGTTGACACCCTTTTTTGGTACCCTACCACACACACACACAGACACACACTATTCTAAAGCAGTCGCCTTTTCTTCACAGACACATTTGTCATTCAAAGCAACACATTTACTTTTATTTGCATGAAAAAAAAA
>SOMO01000021.1:36573-75476 GCA_028128575.1 Paedocypris carbunculus | reverse complement strand
ATTATTAAGGACAATGAAAAAAGAACAATGTATTGTAACAACTAGTTACATTCTGTACAATCTGTACTATACTTTTTAGCATTGAAATTTAAAGATTTTGAAAATGCTCATTTGCCAATATTAATATGAGATTATGAAGGTTTAAGTCAATTTAAAAAAAAGTGTTCGAAAGTAGGAACATATTGTCCATATGATCAGAACAAAAACACAAAAGCTGCTCCAGACAGTGTCAAACATTCGTCACATAGGTTCACATGGTTCATCTCATCTGGAGTCCTTGCGTGGTCCTTTTCCTCGACCCGGCCTGTCTCCGCGTCCTGCTCCTGCTCCACCTCTCTTCCTCCTCGGTCCACGTGTCTGAGCCACGCCCTCTTCTCCGAGGGTCTGCGCCCACAGGGCATCAAAAGACCCTGGAGCTTGGTAACCCGGCTGGCTGCTGTCGAGATGGTCCCTGGAGAGCAGAACCCATAGACTAGGCACATTTCTACTGACTGTGAGGCTGTCCAGCCCTGCCTCGGGCTCCAGGGGCTCCCAGATCTCCTGGACCGTGCGGAAGAGCAGCGTGTTGTGCTGGTGCAGGCCAGGAACACGTCGCTTCAGGATCTCTACACAGGTGATGGCTTTAGCCACACTCCGGCCTACGCCTGTGAACACAATCTGTCGACACGACGACTTCTGGAACCCTCCAGATTCATCTGCGTGTTCCTGGGGGTCTGCAGGCTCTGTCGAGGCTGACGTCCCCTCCATACGGTTCAAGGCGAATCTCATCAGGTTGCGGATTTTGCTGCCGTCTTTCACCCGGACTTCTGGCGTGTCGGCAGGCAGGTTGGGGAAAGGACACGGGCACGGCTGCTCCACAGTCCGGGCTTTTTTGTAGTTCTCCATGTCATGTAGTCTTCATGTGTGGACACGACCTGTTTAGTCATATTTTAGTAGTAGTTCTTTTTAAATGTACGTTTACAAATACATATTTTGAACAATTAAAACATAATACAAAACGCAATCCATAAATTTCTCAAAATGCTCATTTATTTATTTTTAACCAAAGCAAAACTATTCTCGCGGAGATAGGATCTACGTACCTTAACCGATTTTTCTTATTACGTGCAGTTTACACGTCTGTTGAAGATTAAAAAAAATATTTTGATAATACGACTCTTTGCGTCCGTTGAAGCTCGGTAGGTCAAGTATTACAAATGCTAAATCAATAATAAAACAAGAAAGTTAAAGTGCTTCGGACACACTCGCGTGTCCTCATGCTGTAGCCATTGTGTGTCGTAAATCCACGGCTGTTAACCAAAGATCTGCCGTAAAGCGTCCAAAGATGAGTCATGGGAGTTGTAGTTTGTTTCTCTTTCTCGTTTGGAAGATTGTCAGCCGCTTCTGGTCAAGGTTAATTTGTAGGAAACAGCGTCACCAAGTGATTTTACGAACACATCGTTACAATATTTCTTTTCTTTAACGTTTACATTGCAGCGCTTAGATCGTAAACAAATAAATATTTGTGTTAAATTTGATTGAAATAACAATTATATTAGTAACAAGAACTCTATCATGTTGTTTACATTTTAAAGAACTGTATGCATATCCTGTCTATGAAATGAATTGTAATTGTAATAATANTTTAATTATTAATTATCCGCTTATATTATACTTGCATTACATTTGACAAAACCGCATAAGTGTTTATTGCCACAGTGACAGAAAATAAATCTATATATAATCTGAATAACAGAGATAAAAAAAAAAAAAACAGAGACCAGTATAGCATTTTTAGCTTTAAAAATAATATGGCTGCAAAAAGCTTGGATTCAAATTGAAATATTTTGGCCTTGTGTAGCACACTGGCTTTTTTTTGGTGCAGCAGTGTGAGCTTTGCCATGTGAAATTATATTCCTGATCCAGAGACATTGAAGTGCACAAGCCATTGACAGGATCCAGTGGAAATCCTTCGGCCCAGTGAACATAGGTCACGGGTGTCTGGCTCTCACAGTCGTCCTGCCAGTACCATTCAGTGGTCATCAGACTGCGGCGCAGACCAATCCAGCCATCATCCTCCTCTCCCGTCAGAGCGCTGACCATCTGGTCCAGGGTGGTCTCGTTTACCGGACAGGCTAACTGGTCTGCATTTGTTAAACAGTAATCATGCGACTCCATCCAGTTCTGAAGGTTCTCTCCAACACTATATTCTCCAGGAAACCCCATGCAGCCCCAAAGATCTAAATGCCAGAAAAAACTGTGTGATTACATGATTTACTGTGCTGAATTAACAAATTCATCCTTTCACAAGATGTATGAATCAAATTACTCTTAACACAAAAATTATTATTATTATTATTTTAATTGCAGAAAACTACTTCAGAAACCTACAGAGCAACTGGTTTTTAAGAGAAAAGGTTAAACACATTTTTGGCTATTAGGTTTAGTATGAAATTTTCAAGGTGTTGATGAAAAAACTTCCTTGAGAACATAAGGTCTACAGTACATTACCCACAATTCCACAACAATCACACTCTGAAAAGATGGTGGAACATGGCAGTCCTACATAAATGTTTCACAAAGTATTAATCATTTTCAAGATTTGATTTTCAGTCACATTTCACACTTAAACATTAAAACAGTATAGTTTTCCTGATACCGTAACCAATAATGTGTTTTTCTCATCAGAAAAAGTTATCATTTAGAATATGTATGAATATTTTAATACTTAACGAAATATTACAGAAACAAGCTAAGTCTAGTTTACAACTTTATCAATCCACAATTTTAAGAATATTATTAATAATATTGTTGATGTGTGTTGATCAAACTAGCTGTTCAGACTACATTTGTTTGCAGTAAATTACTGTAAAAATGTGACGGTATTGCAAATATCCTTTAAATTGGACTTTAAATAAAAAATTGTTGTAAAAATGTGTGTTATTGATTTGAGTCCAGTTTAAACTCTAGAAATATCATACCCCGCTGGGATCTGGAAACAAACCCCACAATTGTTTGAGCGCAAAAATCACTCACCTGGTGTGTCACTGACAGGTATAGCAACCGGCGTCCACTGTGTTTTGACCATGATGTAAACGGCAATCTTTGAGCTGGGATGCCAGATTGTGGCCAATTGGCTTTGTATGTTCACTATGGTGGTTGAGTAAATCGTACCAGCGATTTGGGTCCACGTAGATCCAGTGAGCGGGCCACTGTTTGTGTGCACGCTGTCTTTGCTCTTCGTCTCAGCGATTACTAAGGCCGTGCCGGAGAACAGCAGCAGGTAACACGCAGAAAACAAGTTTTCTGGGATCAGCTCTACAACTAAATATTGACTTATCAACCAGAGGGACACATTAGCTGAGGCAGAGACTTCCTGGGACGTCTGCAGATGTGTAAATGGAAGGAGGTTGGTGAGGCTGCCGTTTAGCTGATCTCCATTATAAGAAACTTGTGACGCGTCTTCATCTGACACCACCAGGAGGTCTGTCTGGCTCACGTTGAAGATGGAAGGAACGACAAAACTTTGACCGTAAAAGCTGGAGGGGAGGATCTGCTTCAGGAACATGTGGCAGCCGCAGTCGGTGGTCTCTAAACACGGGTGGGTCAAAAACAGAGCCACTTCATATTCTGACTCTACCTTTAGAACTGAGCTGTTGAACTGAATCTGGGCGAGCTGGTATGGGGAGATCTGGAGAGGCTCCTCGATGATGCCTGTTGAAGCGTCTATGGATAATTTCACGTTATTTGTACTGTTCACTGCATTGATGATGACTAGCTTGAATGAGCCATATCTCGGAGACGAATCGTCAAATTGTTGCAGGCCAAACGCTAAAAGATAGTCGCTGTAATCAAACTTAGGCATGGAGTAGGATGTTCCCAGAGTAACTATGGGCTGAACCACGCTGGTCTGAAAACTGCTTCCTCTCACACTCACAGAAAGAACTGTGATGTTTTGGACACTGGTGACCAGGATGGCTTCGTTAAAGAAGCCTAGCTGGTGGACCTCGGTGCTGGACGGGAGCATTACTGGTAGGCTCTGGCCCGACTGCAGGATTGGGATTGATTTCTGTACACCACCACAGGAAATGGTGACGTAGGTGTTGTTGTAGAGCGCCGTGATCATCAGAAAGTTCTGTAAGGGTTGTGGATAGAAGTAACCGATGTTCTCGGGGAAAGCAGTGATGAAGCTGTTTCCATGGCTAACTGTTGCGTGACCTTAACAATAAAGCAACTAAAGCTTAACAACAGTCAATGTTATTTTATAAACTCCTAAAATGTATGCTCCTTCATGTTACTAAAATAAAACTATTTTATTGATTTGTTCATTCATCTGTCATTAACTAAGATTTTTTTTCCTTGCTTTGAATGTGTTTGAATGTGCAAGAAGGTGTTTTTAGTTTTCCTTACCTTGGTTGATCAATAAGGTGAACAGCAAAATCCCAATCATGATTGTGAAAAATAGGCTTGATTTGATATTTCTTTCAGTTCTAAAAAATAAGAACTTGTCAAACCAATTGAATAATGGTATTTATATTTAATTCATTTTTTTTTTTTTTACAATTTTACTATGATGAACAAGAAAATCATAGTAAAATCACAAGAAAATCACTTTATATTTGGAAAAATATTGAATTAGAGGTGTTACAATGTTATTTCAAGCTGATTGCCTGATATAATATTTTATTTTAAAGATTTAAATATATTTTTTTTTTTTCAAAATGTTATAAAATCAAAGCGTGAAAACTGAAGAATAACTGTTAAGCAAAAAGACCATGCACATTTTTTTATCGACTCTTTATCCAACTAAAATAAAAAATAAAATAAAAAAAAACATTAACTATTAATAAACAAAATTAAATAGATTTTGCCAATTTGTTTCTACTAAGCATAAAATCTAACAGTTTTAAGTTTTCTAAAATTACAATTTAGTAAAATAGTGACATACAACCCTGTTTTTTAAACAACATATTTAATTGAATCGGTTGAAACTAATAATTAAACCGAGTTCAAATTTTGAACAATGAACAGTGTAAAAACATTGAAGGAAAGATGTCAAAAAGGTTAAATTTTATTTTTCCCAACATTTAGTAAATATGTCAGTAATTAAAATAGTTGTGCAAATAGAATGCACCAGATGGATTGTCTGAGCTCTTACCTTCTTCAGCCTCATTTCTCCTCTGTGATCACCTCTATTCTTCTTATTTCAGTTCAGAAAAACACATTTGACTGTCAAACTGCTCTGCGTTTCTTTACGATTTGCATAAGATCCAGACAAGGCAAGCTACTTGTGTTTATTGCACATAATGAGGCCTGCCATGCAAAAGCGCCACTAATGTAAGCTTAAACAAACTGCTTTAAAAGCACCGAACCACAAAACACTGCATTAATTGGTAACAATAAATGCCATAAAGTTCAAAAGCTAACCATGCCTGTATTTCAGAAAACATGACAGATAAGTAAGACATTGTGTGAACATGTTTATGACATTATTTTATGCTCAACAAATAGTCTTGCTCCAGTTGTTCACTTGTGGTATCTTCCAGGATTCGAACCTGCAACACTCAGGTAAAAGGCCCAACTGTCTAACCATTAGGCCACTAATGGATGGATAAATGAATACATAAATAAACAAATAAATATAAATAAATAAACAGACAGATATGTTGACTGACTGATTGTTTGATAAATGTATTGATTGACTGATTGGATTACTGGTTAAGTGGTTGGTTGATTGATTGATTGATTTGTTGATTGATTGATTTAGTTATTGTAGGTATTTATGCTTACAGGAATCTAAAAGTAGATGAATCAATTGATCAGTTTTAAGTAATTTGTAGATTATTCAGCCCGTTTAAAAGGCACAGTTGAGGAATCAAGCAGGAAACCTTTGGGTAAACGACATCAGCAGCATTAGAAGGTGTTTGAAAGGTCACGTCACTGAAGTAGGTGCCGCTCCGGTAGCAGAAGGTCTTCATCTTACTGCAGCAGGAGACGCTCTTCCAGGAGAAGTCCATGTTGGCGTCCTGGGACATCACGGTGCACAGACCCTTCCACGCTTCCAGCGGGTGTCCAGCGGCCCAGTGTGTGTAGGTCACGTTCTCATCCGTCTGGTTGTCGCTCTGCCAGTACCACTGTAAAGTGAGGAGACTGCGTCTTAGCCCGATCCAGACCTGCTCTGAGCTGCCCACGGTCTGCAGGAAGCCCGCCAATTCCATCTGGGCCTTTGTGCTATCAGGCGTGATCATGTCGTAGGACGTGTTCAGACAATATTGATACGACTCGGGCCACGTCATTGGATCTGTCGAGTTTAGATACTTTGCAGCATCTGCCACGCACCCGTCAACGTCTGTCACAAGAGCACCAAAAAATAACACTGTTATGTTTATAATAAACGTCATATTTCATGTAAATGTTCATAGATGCAATAAAATTGATTTTTAGTTTGAGCGCAATGTTAAATCTGATTTGTAAATACTTACATTCAAGTGAAAAAAAAGAATAGTTTGACTTGGGACCATTTCATTTATATTCATTCAATAAATGTTTAGATTTTAAGATTACTAGACTCATTAGATATATATTTATACTTAATTACCATTTACCATTCAACTAACCCACAACATTTTCAATATAGCAAACACTTTACCTGGCTGTTGATTCAGCACCATCGCCACACTTCCGTAAGCGACCCCATGGTCCATAAAGTCAAACATGTAGACCGCAATCACAGAAGATGAATGCCAAATGATATGTGTGCCAGACAGCAGCAGTGACAGCGAGGAATACGAGGATCCAGCAATGGGCTTCCAGTCAGTGGAGGAGAGCAAAACATCATCAATGAACAGATCACTGGTGTAGGCCGTCTCGCTAACCACAAAAACACGGCCCAGAGAGGTGCTGAGCTGCACTAGATAACAGGCGGCGAACATGGATTCTGGGATGAGATCGATGACAAAGCCTGGAGTGAGGATCCTGAGGGACGTCAAGGTTGTTGTGTTGACAAACTCTGATTTCATCGGGAGGTTCTGGAGCTCCATTTGGCTGGAGGAATCAAACATGTTTAGCCAAGTCGAATTCACGTTCTCCAGGGATGGGACAACAAACGAATCGCCCCACAACGTTTGTGGAAGAACCTGGCTCAGCAACATGTTGCATCCGCAGGGCGTTAACTGAACACACGGGTGCGTCAGCATCACCGCCAGATTGAAGCTGGAGGAAATGGTCACTTCCAGATTTTGAACTAGGTACTGGACAAGTTCGTAAGGGCGGAGAGAGAAATTATAAGAGCCGCCAAAGTACAGAACTGAGATGTTGTTAACCACATTCCATGCATTGATCATCATTAGCCTGAAGGAATTGTATCGAGGTATGTTTGCCGTTAGTTTATCCGATGGGTTTAATGATGCCACCATGTCTGTATAATTCAAGACCGGGATGGAATAAAGAGTTCCCAGGTTTTTTACAGGCTGAATGACATTGGATTGAACACTTCCACCTCGCTGACTGACCAGAATCACACCGATCTTGAAGTTACTGGTGACCCGAACCGAAAGCAGAGAGGGAGAGAACTTATATTGCTCCATGCTCTTGGGAAAATGAAAGACTTTGATCTGTCCACTCTGCAGTGTGGTGTTGGACACCAGTGATTGGTTGATGAAGATCGTGACCGTGGTGCTGTTTTTGAAAGCCGTAATTTTGAGTGTGTTCACGGGATCTGTGGGATAGTAGTAAGCGACGTTCTCTGGAAAAGCCGTGACAAAGTCTTTTCCGTGGCTCAGAGCCGTTTGTCCTGTCAGGTCACAAGTTTAATTCTTATTATTATTGTGAGAAACCTCTTGAAGCCCTAAACTTAGTTTTGCATGCCAATGTTTCGATTTGTGAACAAAACCCAGTTGATGAACACTCATTGTGCCTCCTTTGTCATAGTTTCCTGCTAACAACATTGTCACAGATTTTTACCGGAATCGTTTCTTTTATCAAATAAAAAGAGTTGCAGAGTTAGAAATATAAATATAATAGAATATATATATATATATAATAATGAACAAAGGCACAACTGTTTAAATTAAGTACTTAGGCCAGACAGAAATTTACTTCTCGGTTTTGTTGAAATCAATCATTATTAATCAATAATACTTATAAAGTATAATAGTAAAGCAGTTTTAGGCAGTATTGGAGTGCATAAAGTGAGAGATTGATTACCTTGACAAGCCACAGGGAAGAAGATCAGAAAAGTCAGCAGCATTTTCATCTGCAAAGTCAGACTTTTATACAAGATTCTGTATCAAAAAAACATAATGTGATTTCAAAAGACAAATTTCAATTCATTCATAATTTATGATGATCAAGCAAACGACAACATCAAGCATCCTACAATTTAAAATTTTGGTTTCAATGAAAGCATCGTCTGCCCAAAAACATTAATATTGAATAATTATTTTGAATAAAAAAAGTAAAATTTTAGATTTACACCAAGCTAAAAAAAAAACTGACATTATATGTGTGGATAAATTGTATTTGAAAATTTTGCCATGTGTATTTATTCTTATAATAACGTGTCTCAAGTTTCCAGCCAGACTTACATGAGGCAGCGACAGCCCAGCTCTTCTGTTCTGAGCAAAATCTTCTTCATTTGGCTGTTTATTCCAACAACAAAAGCCCCTTTTGCATTGAAAACACATTTCGTTTGCCGGACATTTGGATAATGTGAATGACCATCATTCTTCATCACATGCTCCACCACTGCTCTCACAATATTAAACCTACATTTAGAAATAATACTATTTATTACAAGTATTGTGTATTTTTTTTTTATTGCATAAAACTTTTAGCATTGCCGGATTTGGACAGTTCATTAAGTACAATTAAACCTTTTTTATGCATTATAAAAATCAATTTAGCATTAGAATTTTTCAAATTACATATACATATTTAAATGTAAAGTTTTCAGAAATCTGAAGAGGGCATTTTTTCCAGTTCAGAAGCCTTTAGGTACCTGGAAACTGATTTTGTGAAGGTCATTTCAGTGCCTAAAGTTTCAAGATGAAGCACGCAGGTATTTTTATGTTCCTTCTGAATAAATAGGAGAACAACATTTGTGTTAAACTGACTGAAGACACTTTTAAAGCTCTTTGATCTGATGCTATAAAGCTGAGGGTGTTTCTCCTACAACAAATAATTCCACGTCTACACTGACAATAAATATTTTAGTCAATCTGTACAAAGTACAGGGCCTTTTGAAAGCAGAGAGACTTGAGTTTGGAGCAGCAGGGAAGACTTTTCCAAAGGTAATCCATGGTGGCGTTTGGGGATACGGAAGCACACATGCCCTTCCCAGGGTCCCGGGGTTCATCGGCGTCCCACTCAGAGTACGCCAGACCATAAACACTGTCATTCCCCTCCTGAATGTACCAGTCCAGCGTGAGGAGACTGCGGCGTACTCCGATCCAGACCTCTTCTGTTGTCCCGGCGCTCCTCAGGATCTCCGTCAGCTCGGACTGGTCGGACTCACTGCCGGGACTGAACAGGTCGAAGCCGATCTGCATACAGTTCTGATGAGACTCCGGCCAACTCATGGCTGTGGAAACCACTGTGAACTGAGTAGGGTATAACAGGCAGCCACTGGTGTCTGAGAACAACACAGATACGACACTTGAGAATTATAAGAACAATAATTATGATCAAGGCAGGAACACACTCACACAAGGTACTGAAAGCTCTGGTGTGGAGGATTTTTATGGATTATCATTTTATTTTTTTTTATTTTTTTTTTATGATTGTGTTTTATGAATTTATGTAAGCAGTGTGTTTTACGGATATTGTGTATGAACCTAATGTATCTAGTGGATTTTGGGAACAGGAGATATGTGGTGATATGAAAAATATGCTGTTTTTAGTCCATAGCGTTCAGGAAAATTTGAAGAACAACTCTGGTTTCATTGATAGGTCATTGATTAATTTACAGCTCATTGATATAACTGTATATACAACTTTATCCGCTCAATCAATAAACATTTTGGCGTTGACTTCACTCTTGACTCATCATTTGCATAATTAATACTGGCTGCTTCTGTTTAGCTTATACGTAAATTATTCATCCATAATGTTTTTTTTTTTATTTAACCCCCTGTGAAAAAACAATCTCATGTTACTTGATCTACAAAAACAAGACACCCAATTATTAGGCCAGACATGACACTTCTGTATCAAAGGTCATTTTTGTTCTGGATGATGTTGTGAGTTTGTCTGGATCGGTTCCTTACCTGGGTCATGTGCTGTTATAGATACGGCTGGCCCACCGTAAAGAACGGCGCTTTGCATTCTATCAAACATGTAAACTCCGATCTTTACTGTTGGATGCCAAACGGCAACGGTTTCCGTCACCTGCAGGATCACAGCCGAGTACGGAGAGTCCTCAACGGTGCTCCACGCAGAAGAGGCCAGCAAATCTTCACCAACGTACACAGCGTCCTTATATTCGCTTAGCGCTATAACTATAACGACATTCTCTGAAGATTCCACATACACCAGGAAACAGGAAGAGAACCTCTGCAACGGGATCAGTTCGGTCATGAACCCAGGGCTGATGGCCCTGAGGGACGTAAGATTGGGAGTCTGGATGAACTGCATAGATGGGAAGCTCATCAAATCAGGGGAATAAATGGCTGATGACACCAACATCCCATTGTTGGTGTTTGAGGAGATCATCTCGAGCAGCCAGATGTTGCTGGTGTTTGCTATGGAGGGAAGCGGAAAGTCATCGCCCCACTGAGTGTCTGGAAACAGGGGGCTCACCAGCATGTTACACAAACAGCGTGGAGTTTCAGCACACGGGTGGCTGAGCATCACTGAGATCTTGTGAGAAGATCGGACTGCTATTTCTGTCCCATCCATCATGAACTGAATGGCTGCATAAGGATCTAAAATGACATTTGTGTTTTTTCCCGCTTTCACAACCGTGATGAAGTTCATCAGACCTTCTCCGTTGACGACCACCAGTCTGAGAGAGCTGTATATCTGGGTGATGTTTCCATACTTTTTATCGACCAGGAGAAGCATCTCCTTGTAGGTCAGAGAAGGAATGGTATAGTACAGTCCCAGCTTATTCAGAGGTTGGACGATGGTGGATTGGATGCTGTCTCCTTTCTGACTGGTCGACAGCACCACGACGTTGTTGGAGCTGACTACTCGAGCGGTCAGAATGGAACTGTTGACCAGATATTGCTCAGAATCAGAAGCGAAGGTGTAGGTCAAGATCATTATTCCTGAAAAGGTCTTCAGGAACTGTACTTCTCCATTGAAGGAGATGTTCACTAGGGTGTCTGGGAAAAGGGTGATGATTTTCAGGGAATTAATAGGATCGGTGGGGTAGTAAAACGCAATGTTTTCTAGAAAAACCGTAGTGAAGTCGGTTCCTGAATTGTCCCATGACCAGCCTGTAGGTTCAAAAGTAATTTTGATTAGACATTGTTGGTCTTTTTAAAGCAAGAAAGATTAAGAAATCATATTCATCACATGCTTGTTTACCTCGGCCAAACACAGCGATAAAAAGAAGAACAGTCAGCATGATGCATAAACCTTTACAGCGGGTTTGACCTGTCACACAAAACCAACAGCTTTCATAGATGTATCCACAGCATGAAACAATAAAATCCAAAAACACCCGTGGCTGTAAGTAAATGACAACAGATTTGTATACAGGTAATTCATTTAAAATTGAAATAATACAAAAAAATAAATAAATCAAAACCATTTTAACCCACTTGCATAAACAACAGTGACAATGTTTTATTCTTTCATCATTTACTTTTAATTTAATTAAATGAAAACAAAACGTTCATCATATAAATTCAATTTTTAGGCTATGATTTCTGCTTTTGTTGAGTTTAAATTAAAGCCTACACCATTTACTTAAAAAAAAACAAAAAAAAAACACTGTTTAAATGACATCCAATAATTCACTTTAATAAAAGCTTCTGTTGGTTCTGCTCCATGTAAAGATGTTCTTACCTGATCAGTTTAGTCATGACCTGTTCACTGAACCAAATCCTGCACTCTGCCTTTATTTCAGAAGAATTTGAAATTCAAAAGTCAAACTCTTGAACACATTTGCATGAAGTGCCTGATTAGAGAAAACATGTTTGTATGTTTTTTCCTCCACACAAATAGATACGCGGCACAAACATGCGCGCACGCATGCACAATTGTTGAATACTATTTACGTAGTACTCGTCAGACTCGTCGGGCATTTTTATTGCGGATGAATGACACTATTTGAGTTTCGATTCCAACTAAGCGCGTCATGAGTTTTGTTTTCTAAACATTTGAGGCAAGCCATTTCTCAGCCTCCACGACCGCGGTAAGCTTCTCTCTTTTATGTACCGTATTAATATACTGTACGTATAGTATGAACTTATGCTAAAGGAATCATTGCCCAGTTTCCATATATCTTATATATACAAGCTAGGTTAAGTAAGTAAATAATGAATATAAAGAATTGTATAGATAGTTGGTTGTCTTGTTTAGCTTTAATCCTTTTTCAGATTCATTTTCCTGACTCTCACAAGGGAACTTTTAAATTAATTTGTCATTTTTTAAATCAACTGTGTCTCTTAAGATGGGGTTGTGGTCTTCTACTTCTGCTGAAGGAATTGAAACACATTTCATGTTAAAGTGTTTACAAATAATTGATATTCTGACATTGTGTTTAATGAATGATCTGAATATGTACACTATGGGTTCTTTAATAAATATTGATGAAATATTAATTGTTTGTCTCGTTCATTTAAAGGTATGATTATGTTCTGATAAAGTTGTAAAATTACGTGTCACTTTTTTTTTTCTGTACTTCAATTTTTGTTGTGTAACCATATGAAATACATATGAATAACAACACACACACATGCATATTTTGCCATTTCTTTTCATTAAAATACTTACATATCTTTTATCTTTGAAATAAATTGTATACTGTAAATTATGTCAATAACATTAAGTCTTTCCTCTTTCTCACAGATCACTAGTGTAAAATACACATTTCTTGGTAAAGTGTGACAACACTTCTAAACCATGGGAGTCAAAGGACTGAAGACCTACATTGAGAGAAGTGACAAAAACTTTTTACAGGACAGGCAATTTAGCGACAGTCGCCTAATAATCGATGGATGCAACTTATATTATAACTTATACTTCCAGTTTGAATTGGATCAGATGCATGGAGGCGACTACGATGCTTTTGAGGAGTTGACCACAGAGTTTTTTGATAATCTTGCAGCTTGTGGCATTCAGCCGTACGTCATTCTCGATGGAGGCTCAGACCACACGGACAAAAAACGGGAAACTTTGGAGAAAAGGCATCAGGAAAAGATAAACCAGGCCTATAACTTGTCAGTAGGAAAGAAAGGGTCTGTCCTTCCTCTCCTTATCAAAAGTGTCTTCATTCAGCTTCTTCTGAAGCTCAAAGTCCCTCTGGTTCAGTGTCTTGAGGAAGCGGACTGGGAAACGGCCGCTCTGGCCCATCAGTGGAATTGCCCAGTTTTGTCAAACGACAGCGATTTCTATATATTCAACCTCCCTGGGGGATTTTTGCCAATCTCATATTTTGACTGGAAAAAAGTGAGAGCGAACAGAGGAATCAACAAAAAATACATCACAACCAAATGGTATAGGGTGGAAAGATTTTGCTCATTTTTCAAAAACATGAACCCGGACCTTCTTTCCATCTTTGCTTCCATCCTAGGAAATGATTATGTACATCTGGATAACATCAAGAACTTAAAATGGCATGTGTATTCAAAAATCGGTGGGGAATTTGCCCTTATGGATGGGTTGCTCAGCTGGCTTTCACACTTTCCGGACCCAACCGGAGCCACTGAAGCTTTGCTGAAGCTCACAGACAGCAGAGAAGAGGAGGACATGCTCTGTAAAGCTCTTGAAATTGGAATCAAGGAATATAAGTTGACAAATGGCTATCTTGCACCGTTTATTCTCTCTAAAACTGTTCCACCGACACCTGGTCCACTCCAAGTTCGTCCTCGATGGACCCTGCGGCTCCTGCTTGAGGGAAAGCTGAACTCCACCATTGTTGATGTGATGGTTCTGAAGAGGAATTCCCTGAGGATTCTGGTTGAAGATTTCCAGCTCCCCAGAAGCAGTGAAACCTCTGTTTTGATTCGCCAAGTGTTTTACGGCTTATTGCTGTTGGGAAAATATAGATCAACTGACACGCATGTCATGGCTGCTAGTGCGTCCGCCCAGAACGACGGGTGTTCCGTTGAGGAACATGACCGGATCCACCAAACACAGGCTTGTTTTAGAGTTGAGGTATTACCAACAAGGATGAGGAGAGACTTTGATCTGGAGACATTACACCAGGTATTTGTCAATCTTCTCACACTATTGTGAAACAAAGGGAGTTATTCTGGGGTGTTTGTGTGATTAGGAACCACATCAAGTGCGTCTTCAGGTCCTGTTGGACACTTTGGATTCCTCGCTTGACAAAATAAACAACATCCCGCTTTCTCTTCAGTTGCAAATGTTGGTGACACGTTACTGGCTGTTAAACGCCCGACCTCAGCCGAGTAAAGAGCATCTGTGGGCTCTGCTGCTAGGAATGATTTATGGGCAACTCTGCCGACAACCCAACATCCAGAGAGGTAGTGACCTTTATTTTCATGCTAAGTTTCAATATTGAAGATGTTTTCATTTATTAGGGGACCGGGACACTTTGGTGACATTACAGAATCTACAAAAACGGGGACGAGGCTTTTTGGATAGTGAAGTGGCTCACATCTACAACCAGTGGCAGTCCTGCTTACAGTGGAGTCTGTGTCTCAATCGTCTACTGATGTGTCCACTCTCAGAACCGGAATGTGCACGGTACAATCATTTCACTTCTATTGATGAAGAACCATAGCTCTCACTGAAGTATGCACATGTTTAAGTTTGCATCTTGATCAAGTACATGTTCTATTAAAACACTGGGTAAGCTTTATTAGTTGAAGATTTCATGAGTAGCGCAGGCTTTGATAAGTTAGGTTAGAGATCAGACTTTATCAAGGGGGATCCAGCATCATGTGAGAGAGATCAGACGCTCACTAGAAAAATCAGACACTCACAAGAGAGATACAGAAATGTGTGAGATAGATCACACGCTCACAAGAAAAACGAGATGTTCAGAAACATGTGAGATCACAAGAAAGGCAGTCACAAGAGATACAGAAACGTGTGAGATATATCAGGCTGTCACATGGGAGGTTCAGAGGTACACGAGAGAGAGATCAGACACTCACAAGAAAAAACAGACACTTACAAGAGAGATCCAGAAATTGGTGAGATAGATCAGACGCTTGCAAGAAAACTGTGATGCTCACAAAGGACGTCCAGATGAGCACCAGAGATATCAGACGCCTAAACACACGTGAGAGATCAGGGTCTGGGGAGAGCGACCAGCCTCAAACAGTTCTACTTAAGATGGCCGGGATGTTAGTCTGAAACGATTCAGATGATTAAATCCCAGTAAACAAATTCACTCTAGTCTAGACCGAGTTTAAAATCTGGTCTGAGATCAGATCTGAAGAGAAAATGCTAACAGAATGTGTGTTGTTCAGACTGTACCGTGGATCGCTGGTGCACCAGCTCTTTCAGGAATTCAAAGGAGGCATCACACCAGAGTCGAAGCTGGTGAGGGGAGCCAGCGCGGAGATGCACTTTAGACGCCTGAAGGATGTAATGGCGGGCTTGATGGATGAAGAAGCTCACATGGAAATGAGAAGCGGACAGAGGACCAGAAATGTTAGAAAAATTCAGACTAACAGCCAAGGAGATCAGGTAGTGGAGGAGATGAGCAACAGCTTTGTGAATTTAAAGTGTGATGCTTCGTACGAGTTTGATGATGATGACAACGACGACGACTTCAGTAGAGATGAGAAGAGCAAGGCCAGAGCTCACACTACTGACAGTGACAGCTGTGAATGGTCCGAAGTTAAAATTCGTACCAGACTCAAAGCCAAGTCACGCAATGCTGATCATCCTTCCAAGAAATTTGAGAAATGGTACTTTGACTAAATTCAGTTGCCACTTTTACTGCTAGTCAAGATAATAAAGAACACGTAGTTCAAGTTATACAATAGATTTAAAAAAAAAAAAAACACAATGTAATTGTAAAATGTGTGCATATTTAATTGTGTGTGTTGTTAAAGCTAAGTAATTGAGTTAACTTTTACAAGTAAATGTTTTAATGTATAAATGTTTTTTTTGTTTTAACAAAGGTTAAAATGTTTATTTCTTTCATGAAAATATGTGAAATCAGAATGTTTAAAAAAGTATGTTTGAGAATGAAAATGTTTTAAAAATGAACTAAAGTATGAATCGGACCCAATTTGAAATTTGTAAAAATTTATTGTACAATTGTGCTCTGAAATGACCACAACAGATTTCTGGCTGTGCAAAACACCATAAAATAAATACAACTTTAAAGAAGGAAAACTAAAAACCCGACTTTTACCTGTCACCCTTCATTCTCTGATTGATCCGTTATAATACAGTCAATTAAGGTTTTCTGCGCAGAAGAAATGCTTGAAAAGGCATGAAAGGAATCACAGATGAATAAATACAAAAAAGATAGCAAGCAAAGATCCTTTTTGTCCTCAAAAAAAAAAAAAAAAAAAAAATGAAACTGATCACAAAAAAAGCCAAGCCCTGGGCCTTGCGTCGGAAGATAATCGGAAATCTCGAGGCGAGAATATTATTTGAACAAATAGATTCTTGCATACAAGCATTAAATTACCCACAACTACATCATGGAATCTTAGAGCGCTGCCCTAACCAGAAAATAAATAACAGTACGGGGAAAAAAAAAAGGCAAAACATCGTGGCGATGTCCCTGACACCAGTGTATAACAAGAGGAAAGCCAAAAAACCGTAACACGTCGTACTGAAAAAGTCTAGAACGAGATTGACAAAATCATTCATGTAAGTGTCGAGACTAATAGTGCATGTGTTTCGAGATTAATAAAGGTTGGATTTGATAAATCTCATAATCGTACATAATGGAATCTACAATGGTTCAGGGGAAAACGGCGGCGTTTCCCACTATCCCATGACATGAAATGGTCAATTCCAGCAAAGGGGGAAAATCTCCAAAACAACCGTAATACAGACGAAATGTTGACGCCAAACCTGGAATCTGGAATGCAGAAAAAGCATTATCGACGCGTTCCGTTAACCCTCAGACTGCATTCATTAATAACTATAGTAGTGATAAGGACAATGACCAAATTACAGCATCTCCCTACCAATGGTGAAATCAACATTGTAAATAAAAAGTTGTCCAGATGCTCTGGGTATTAGTTCAGTCATAAAGCAGCACACCAAAGCATCTCCGCAGGCTTCAGTCAGGCGAGCACAGCGCTCCGCTCGCATCCGTGCTTTTCCAGGACGTTAGACAGTCAAATGAATGTACATGTTCCACCTGAGGTTCCACCGGATGGTTTCTGTCAGGCCTAAAACACAAATCCCACTGTTGGCGGCACCAGAAGAAGTGTGCGTCATACGTCGTGGAAATCCTCGTCCTCTTGCTCCATGGCGGCCTTTTTCCTTCCGCTGCGGAGCCTCTCGATTTTCTTGATGATTTCACACACCACACACACAGAAGACGTGAGCGCCAGCAGCAGCAGCAGATCTGAGAGGAAACCAGTCAAGAACTTTAATTGCCGAATTGACAGTGGTTGCAATGAGAATGTGTCTCCAACTGAAGCTAATTTCCCTCTTCTGAGATCAATGCAAATTAAATTAGCATGTGCAGAACCTTTCATTTGCATTGTTTTCCACAGGCCGCAGCTTGTAAAGTTGTTAAGATGTTTTTAGTCTTTAGTGTTTAAGTTAAATATATTTTTTATTTATCGTAAAGCATGATGATCGTTATTCAAAAGCTTCTCGTGTTCGCCACAAACTAAATTAATAAAAATATTGGTGACTGAAAATAAACCCTAGGCAGGATTATCAAGATGATCTGAAAATAACACCTAGTCAACGTAGGTGGTTTGCTGTCCTATAATGATTGGTTGAAATGAGAGCTTACACGTTACTCGCTTTGTTGCTACTACATACCTAAAATACTGAGGCTTTCGGTCTGAAAGACACTCTGTAGTGGAGGGAAGTAGATGACCAGGAGCTGACCCATGATGGAGGCCAGGACAGCATAGCAGAACATCATGTTGCTACTCAGGCCCATCTCGTGCACCATCCGTGTCTGCAATAAAACAGTTGCACATTAAAAATGCGGTTTCAGAAAACCAACAGCAGGGGGCGCCAATACGGAATAAATGACAAAATAGATAAATGTTTTCAACCATTAAGGTTCGATTATGAAGCAGACATGTTTGCCATAAATGTAATTCTGTATGTGTAAAAATGTATTTCACACCTAAAACAGTTAGTAGATATAGAAAAAAAGTATAAACTATAAACTAAAATAAATTGCATCATACTTTTAACATTAAAAAAAATATTTAATCGGTTGTAAATGCTTAACAACCAAAAAAGAAATGTGATTGTTGGTAATCAGATACTGAAAAATTGAAAAATGTGTTTCAAAAATAGATATATTTATATACATATTCTAATAAACACTACATGTTGTGTGTATTATTGAGTGGTTCGGATTCAGTAAGAGTGTTCAGCAGTCAAGACAGCCAACAGTGTGTTTTTCTTCTGTGATCGTGCCGTTTATACCTGCGATCGCGAACTGAGAGCGTTGAACATATCGAAGAAGACGAAACAAGTGAAGGTCATGGTAGTGTCTCGTGGTGTGATCTCATTATCACGCAGCTAAGAGAAAAAGAAAGCAGAAAACTCAATGAAAACTTCAGTTGTCTGTAGTGAATTATATTGCACAGGTCAGGAACTTTTATTACACACATATAGGGTCACGTGTCAATTGTCATGTGTTTGTCACTTATTAATAAAGAGTCACTTAAGGTCCTTGTGATATTTTGCTCTTCAGCTCCTTGTTTTGTGTCTTCTAAAATGTCATGAATTTGACTAAATAAATAACATTTTTAATTTGAGAATTAAACACACATCGGAATTCTAAACATCTCAGGGTCAGGAAGTTAAAATGTTTGAAATGCTGCAATGGCATGTTGCTCATTTAAAAGCGTAAATGGCTAGGTGTCAGTGAAGTGCATGTGTGTTGCGATTTCCAGGCTAACAGAGTTCACCGATTTGGTTTAAACTAGTCATTCTTAAGTGCTTGTGGAATATTGCCCTTATTTACATGATCATGTGAAATAATGTTTGTTTTTTTGTTTTGTTGATTAGAAGTTTTGTGCATTCCAGCTCTCAAAGAGAGATGGACACAAAAAACAACAAGCATTAGTAAACGAGTCAGCACAAGCAAACTAGTTAAAGGATTTGCAATGTGCAAGATTTGCAAGGATTTGTTGGAAGTGAAAGCAAAAGATAGACAAATCGAGATGCAAATGTTGACAGTGTGTGACCCACCTCTCTCCAGAACACAAACAGAGTCCCGCACACGATGATGAAGGCCGACACAATAATCTTCACCATCAGACTCCGTGTGATGATGCTGTCCCTGACGTTGCGAGGTGGTTTCTTGATCACGTCTTGGTCGACAGGTTCCACGCCCAAGCTAGAAAAATGCAAATTTTATTTGTCATATACACATTATAAGAATGTACAAAATAAATGAAATGTATTTTTCAATCGTTCAGCATAAAAGATAAGAGATAAAAATACAAAAAATACAATAGAAATAGAGATAAAACAAAAATAAAATGCAAGGAAAAACTATGAAGATGAAGAAAAAGATAAAAAATACAATAAAATGAGCAAAAAAAAAAAAAGTGATCCACGTAAACAAGAGCAATCACACATTCATTGGTGTTCAGACATGAGGGGTCTTTTTGTGTTTTGGAGCTTAAGCGGTCACCTCTGTGCCGGGGGTCCGTCCATGATGATGTTGATCCAGAGGATTTGCATGGCGTTCAGAGGGCTGGGGAAGTTCATGAGTGTAGCTAGGGAGATGAGGGTGAGGGCAGCAATGCTCCTGCAATAACAAACATGCTTTTTGAACAAAACCTCATGTTATTCAGAACAACAATTTGATGGAATCGGGCTTTAGCAAAAAAAAAAAAAAAAAAAAAAAACTTTAAAAATGAGGTCAGCCACTAAAATGCAACTCTGTTACACATTTTTCAAATATTCCTTTCCAAAGGTCATGATCCTTGAACTTGCTGACAACTAGACTGACGGCACCATGACCTGGAAAGTGCACCATGACCTGTGTTTGTGTGCTCAAAGACTAATAAAAAAAGTGAATCATGACAAAAACTAAAGCTTTTTGTACAAGGCGTCATCTTAAAAAGTAATTATAATTACAAAAAATGTCTCACTCCTTTTATTGTAACAAATTTGATTCCATAGGATTTCACTATGAAACAAAAATAGTACAACCATAGTTAAACCACAAAACAATGAGGTTAAGTAATCCTCAGTTTGTAAAAACAAGCTCTTTTTGTATCATAAAGTTGCTTTTGTCTTTTTAAGCCTACTCACGTGCTTAGCTGAAAGCGCACAAAGTTCTTAATGTTGTTGTAAATCCCCTTGCCCTCTTCGATGGCAGACCTGAAAAGAAAGGCAAAGGCTTCAGAGGGCTGCGACATTGAATGAATTTGAATAATTGGTTTCCCTCGCAAGCACTCACAAAATAGTTTGAAAGTCATCATCGACCAGGATCATGTCTGCTGCTTCCTTGCAGACGTCAGTGCCGCTCTTCCCCATGGCCACACCAATGTCTGCTGCCTTCAGAGCCACAGCGTCATTCACACCGTCTCCAGTCATGGCAACAACTGCTCCAATGTTCTGTAAGGACTAGAGGGAAAAATACATCCCTATAACAACCAAACCTGGCGATTTCTATAAGCAAACAGATCTATATTAACCAGAAGGGATGTTGCTTAATCTTTACCTTGACTATCTTTAGCTTGTGTCTTGGACTGGCTCTGTAGAACACTGATATCTGTGCAGAACAACCACGTAATCTTAGGTCAGTGAATGAAACTGAATCGGGGTGGTGTAAAAAAGCGTTCGTACCCTGGACACGATCTGAGAGAGATCCTCCAGGTCCATGTGGTCCACCTCATCTCCAGACAGAGACTGAGATCCTTTAGTGTAAAGACCAAGTCGATTCGCTGTGATGAAGACAAATCTTGATTAATGTGCATGCAACTCATTTAGCCACTGTAAAGTTAATATAACTGACCAATTATTTAATTCTGTGTCATTTTGCTTATTTAGACCAAAGGATGACATAAAGGTAATGCACAATCATGATTGTGCAAATGAGTTTAATTTGATTAACTATTAATGAACAAATTAATAAAACTATTGTGGTCTAAACAGCCACATTAATCATAAACATTTCCAAAATGCTTCTTTGCCAATTATTCAATGTCTTGTTTTAAATCCTACGGGTTAGTCCACCTCACTAATCCACCGTGTTAATAACAATTGCTGCAAAAAAGTACCAATTGACACTGCAGTTTCTTGAGAATCCCCTGTGATCATCTTCACAGCAACCCCAGAGCTGATCAATGTTGCCACGGCGTCCTTCACTCCAGCTCTGGGTGGGTCGATGATGCCCACCAGACCCAGGAAGGTCAGAGCTCCCATTTCAGATCCATAAGCAAAGGCGAGCACTGAAAGAAAGCAAAGCAATAGGTGCTGTCAAAAGATGCTTTAATGCTACAAAATGGTACAAAATCAAGTTTACGGTGAAATCAATTTAATTAAAAAAAAAAAAAAAAAAGCAAAGAGCAAAATTATCAGATTAATCCACCGCCAATGATTTTACCAAGATAAAAATGACATTTGGACCACCTATGATCCAAAAAGTAAAACAGCAACAGCAGGAATCAACCAAGAGTGAGGACATCCCTCCCAAATCTTTTAAAGTGGTTAGACAAACTGTAAGGTGTCTGTACCTCTGAGACCCGCCGTGCCCATGTAGCTCTTCTGCTGTTGGTAGAGTTCTCTCTGCTGATTGGTCAGGGACAGAGAGACTCCTTTACTGTTGTAGGAAGTACAGAAACGAATGACCTGCTCATAAGCGCCTTTCACATAGAACACGCCGGGCTTGTCCTGTCAATCAAAAAGCAAGACACAGACAGTTAGTCCAAAAACTAATTATTAGGCAAATTAAACAATGTTAAATGATGACTGGTATTTCTGCTTATGTAGTTTTTAAATCGAAGATTAAATATTACTCTCTTTGTAATTAGTTGAAAATAATTTGTAATACAATTGTTCATAAAATGAATTGCCATGTCAGATTAAAAAAAAAAAAAAAACCTTTTTTCAAAATTACAGAAGTTATTTTCAATTCTGATTAGATGCTTTTCAAATGGTTTTTTTTTTTTATTTCAAATAGCTTTTATATTTTTTGCCGTTTCAAAGCAGTTGTAGAAAAATAGATACTAGTGAGAAAAAACAAAACATCCAAACAAGTCAAACATTAATGATCTATACAACCAGTGAGCAAGCCATTCGTAAATAATGGCTAGGAGAAACACAAGAGGCAAAAAAGTGACTTTTAACTTGATCTAGTCTCCAGCGGTCTGCTAAACAAGTTTTGCTTTCCTAAAACCCTTCGTTAAAAAGCAGATGTTGTAAAAGACTGAAAAAAAAAATCAGGAATGCTAGAACTTCAACAAACTCACCTGCTGAGTGCGATGAACCACACGGACCGCCATCCACTTCTGCTCAGACGAGAAGGGAATCTCTTCAGTCCGCACAAACTCATACTGCAGCCCTTCCAGACCCAACTGAACCCAAAAAAAAAAAAATCACATTAATCAACTGGAATGAACACTAATGAACAGTCTGATGTTAAACTAAAATGATGAACTAAATGATTCAGATCAAATGTTTCCATGAGACTGACCGATGTCATATCAGGTCCCGCAATAACACAGGGGAATCAAATAAAGATTTCCTACCACGACCCAACAAAGAATAATTTACAAAAAAAAAAAAAAAAAAAAAAGAGCAAGGATAATTTGTTCGCATCTTTAGCTGTATTTCGTTGACGTTTTTCTACTCTAATCCTCACATAAATGTCTCTTTGGTGCTAATAGTGTTTTTCGTGTACAGATGTTGACATCCTGGAGGATCATGTTGTTGCCACGGTAACCTACTCCCAGGGAACCACATGCATGTCAGGTGATAACACTTAGAAAGTTGCAGAATAAATCACGTTACCCTTTGTGTTTACAGATACGAAATAACAAAGGTGACATTGTTCTGCTTAGACTTTGATCCCCAGAGGCAGCTTGTCCAAAATAGTCACGACTAACTGATCAACTTAACTGGCATCAAACAAAGAAGACGCATGTCTTGTGAGCCAGCAGCACGTCCTGTCATACCTTCATGGCCAGGGCAATGAGGGCTCCTTCAGTGGGACGTCCCATCAGCGTGTTGTTCCTGATCACCGCGTCATTGCAGACGCAGCCGGCCTGTAAGTTTGCACAAAGCACATTAAACATCAAGGCCATTTTGAACACAACTTGATGATTTAACCACCATGATAATTGAACCACCATGCCAGCGCTTGAGTGTGTGTATGTTGTGCATATATAGTCTGTCATGGCTAGAGGCCGACGTCATGAGACCACCAGCCAATTTTTCCCGAAGTTTATTTCAGACTCGCATGTGGTCCATAAGAGACCAAAAAAAAAAAAAAAAAAAAGACGAAAACAAATTGGCTGGTTGTCACATGACATTGGCCTCTACCATAATGTGACCCGACAAATTCCATAATTTGAGAAGCGCTCAGTCACCTCCACTTGAGGCTCGGGATATAACATCCACACACACAGAATGTCTGTTTAAATATAAATGAACTTCTCATCATTCACTTACATATCTCATTTATACATAGAGCAGTAAATGGTAATTGTGATAAAAACCATGCTTTCATTATTATTTAATTTATTGTTAATAAATATACCGACCTCTACTATTTTACTGAGTGAGGCATTAGAGAAGCCGTGCACCACTTCTCCGTCCAGCAACACTTCACCAGCGTTGTTATACCCGACGCCAGTGACCTGTAAAACAGTCAGAAACACAGGGCTTTCAAAGAAATTACGCAGAATTAACTACGTCACATGGTTTTCAAATAGTTATGTAATTGGAGAGAAGCGGAAGAGAAAAACGAGGATTGGTGACCCGTCGAGAACAAATGGCATTTTCAAAAACTATTACACAGCACTGATAATTATTACAAACAAAACAATCCACAAAAAAATTTATAAAACTACTGACACAATAGGAAATACAAGAAGATTTTAAGCAATCTTGTAATGGCATTGTGTCCAAGCAAAGAGGGATGCACAAAAGATAAAAACATGATGAAATCGATCTGGGAGAGCAACCTAGCAAGTTTAAAAGAGGAAGAGAGACTCATTCTACTCGTTCAAGGTTTATCAGAGTAAGAGCAGAGAAATAAAAGCAGAAGTGTGGTTTGAGACCATCCTCTCTTTTGAGACCATCCTCTCTTTTCTCTCCTCAGAGAAACCTCCAGACACTCTGTGGATTCTCCAGCTGATGAAACACGGCTGCTATTAACACTCAAGATCTCACTGTGATGCGGCGACAGTTTCAGGAAAAACATGACCTTACAGTTCAAGTCGCAGCGAGATGGTTTTTCTTGGCTTTATTAACAAATCACAATGCTGTTGTACGTCTTTGTTTTACCTTTACTAAATGTACAGAGCGCATGAAAAAAGGTGATAATTAGGTGTGTATTAATACACTTGGATTGTGTTACAAGACATCTTGGGGATAATCGCAAAACATTACAAATTTTTGTAATGAACCACACCCCAAATAATCCCGTCTTCTGATTATAAGAAATATCAAAGTACTGTATCAAAATCTACATTTTCAATATTTTGCTCTTAAATTGCAACTTGTAAATTAGTGCACCAAAAAACAGTGTTACACCAAATTCGCCACAAAAGTACATTGAGGAGTGATGACTTCGCCACGATTTGTCTGAACTACTGTAAATCACACAACGTGTGATGCATTTTGCTCTGACCTCAGCGTGGAGTCCATCAGAGGTGAACAGGTGAGTAACTGTCATCTCGTTTTTGGTCAGAGTTCCAGTTTTATCGGAGCAGATGACATTGCAGCAACCTGAAAAAAAAAAAAGAAAGAAAGAAATCATTATACAACATGCAAATAAAACAAAAAAAGTGAGTCCCCGCAAATGAATATCTAGAACATTTAGAACACAATATATGGGTCAGATTCTGCATGTCAACACTAAGTCGGTGAAGATTCAACCTGACCTAGGCTGATTATTTGACCTTGGAGAGGATTACTACTTTGCTCACCGTAAAACAGTACAAAAGTATAAAAAACACAAGTTCGCAGTGCTTTTGAGCTCCATGTTCCGTCATATCTGACATATTAGATGAACACACAGTCAATGAATTACTGATCGTTTCACTGGATGTGGCTGAATTATAATAATTTAAATCTTTGAAACATGAGGATGTCATGAGATCAAACTTCAGAATAAAACCTGATCTTTGCAGTAGTCAGGACCAAATCGGAATCTATTCCCAGCTACAAGAGTCGACAACTCAAAGAATTCTAAACATGAAGCAGCTCAAGATCAGTTTGTATTCACACCTTAAGCAAAGCGTCCCAGTATTCACATTTGCACTGAAGTTTGAAGTCTGGTGTGAACACAGTCTCTAACATGTAGTGTGAAACTGAAAATGAGAATGTAATCTTCTTGACTAATCAATGTTCTACTCATAAACATACTTAGGGTCTCGACTATCGGCAGTTTTTTGACGATTGCCCTTTTGTTCACCATCCTCATCACACCAAGAGCCAGAGTGACGGTCACCACGATGGGAAGGCCTTCTGGGATAGCGGCAACAGCCAAGCTGGGGAAGGAAACAGAACACACAAACTTACTCAACATGTCACACACTCTCACACACACAAATCAGATGAACAGCGCACCTGACACCTATAGTGAACATGTCGAGAATGTACTTCCCCTGAAGCCAGCCGACCACCATGATCACTCCTGTAAACCGCAGCACAAACGGTGAGAAAACAATGACTGCCTGCATATGTAAAGGAAATGACATGCATCACTAACTCATGAATGTACCGATTATGCCGAAGGAATAAAGTGAGAGCTGTTTTCCCAGCAAATCCATGCTCTTCTGTAGTGGCGTTTTCGGAGACTTGTCCAAACAAAAAATAATTATTTTTTAGAAGACAGTATTATATATTTTGAGGATCAGCTTGAATGAAGTTTAAATACCTCTTCTGCTTGCATCATTTTGAAAACTTCGCCAAATTCTGAATTTTCTCCAGTACCAATGACAATGCCCTTTAAATAAAAAAAAAATTTTTTATTTACTGTATATCAATAATTTATTTGTTTTACACACTAAACCATCCTGCATTTTTTTTCACAATGCTTTATTATAAATTAGTGTATCATTTAATTTTTGTTTTATAAACAGACTGAGATCTAAAAATACCTTGGCCTTCCCACAGCGCACTAATGTACCCATGAAGGCAACGTTACTGCGAGACATGATGTCGCCATTGGTGGCTGCTGGCTGAGGGGCGGAGCTCTTGGGGCAGGGGGTGGTCTCTCCTGTCAAACTGGACTCGTCAACAGTCAGATCCACTGCCTGTAGAGCACAGAGGGTCAGTATCACTAATGGGCCATTAGAACGACACCGCTATTCCGGGACAAGAATGAAAGCAATGCTGCTACTTGACTTATATACACAGAACAGGCTTCAGAACAATAAACTAAAAAGAAAGAAAGACGTCGTGTTTCACCTCAAAGAGTCGCACATCAGCTGGAACTCTTTCTCCGACAGACAGACAGATTGTGTCTCCAGGTACAAGATCTCGCGCCAGAAGATGTTCCAGACGTCCTTCTCGAACACTAGAGACACAGAAAAAAGAAAAATGATTCTAACTAGTCCAGTGACGTTTTAAGGTCAAACTGTGTGTCCGCAGAGAGACCAAAAATGTTTTTCAAGGTTCTTTTTAAAACTTGCATTGATTGGAGTCTGAAATTGTCTGAAATAAGAGTCAAGAATTAGGAGTCTGGGGTAACAAACTGTCGATAAGAGCTTGAGAAAATGACTTTGGATCAAAGTGCATCTCGGTTTGGAAGAGCATATATAATAATGCAGTGTTTGAAGTGTCCATCATTGATACACTAGCCATATGTCATTTTACAGCATTTAGGTGCTAGATGCAAAAACAATAAAAAAAAACACTTTTATTCACTGCATAAATCTTCACTTGTCCCTGGCCATTAAAAAAGAAAAGCTCACCAGTTGCATTCTGGTGGCACAAGTTTTCCCAACTCCTCCAGAGACTTCTCAGAGCGGTATTCCTGAAAAGCAGTCAATACATGTCACAATACATGTCACTTACATCTTATCGTTTCAACATAAACCATAAAGCAATAAAACGTGTAGTTAGATTTAAAAATTGTGTTTCATTACAACAGCTCTGGTCATAAAATGTCACGTGCGATGTCACAGAGTTGATGTTACCTGTACAAAGGCAACCGTGACGACAATAATAATGGCCTACAAAAAAAAAAGGAAAAAAAAAGACGTGTATTAATGGACTGGAAAATGCACAAACAGTCAAAAGTTGTGACGGAGCAGAAGAACGTACCACAGTGATGCTGACGGCATCGTCATACTGACGCATCACCACGCTGATGACAGCAGACGCCAGCAGCAACAGGATGAGCGGGTCCTTAAACTAGAAAACCAAAAATAGCCCAATTCAGAGAAATGTTCTGCGTTTGGAAGCGTCTCCCAGAGTCCACTTCCTCCCACATCTCGGCAGGATTGTTTGTTCATCTGTCACAGGGCTTGAAACTGATGAACGTTTCTTACACTACACTATTATTACCAGTGCTGTTTCTATTAATACCGTCACTGCATTTCGATGTTTTTGAGCGCATTGATTGTTCTAAATGCATTTTATTTTTTTATTGATATGAGAAACCTTCCATTTATTTTCAAATAACTTGCCTTTCAAATTTCCTTTGTTGCCCTTTTTAAATAATAAAAACTTTATATTATCTATAGATGGAAAGCAACTTAAAACTAAACTTGAAATTACTTTGATCCTCTATCCTACGATCAGTTCTTAAACTGGTTAAATAAACTGGTTTTGTTTTCTGGTTCACCATATGTGATCACAAGAAAGGGCTTTGCTTGTATTCAGTCTTTTCGGTTTCAAATTACTTGTCTATTACTTCAAATTACTTGGCTACCATCCATCTGTCCTCAGAAATTGAGCAGCCTTGGAAATAAGTTGGTTTTGAAAAATTTACTCTAAAAGAAAAATGCATCCTGAAATAAAACAGTGACTGGAATAGCAGCTCTTGTAGAATAAAAGCAAGGAGAAATTTGAAGGTTCTCTAGGCTTCAAGATAATGATCAGCATCAGAATTCGCTAATGACATGCCGGTCAATCGCTAGACAGCGGGATTCAAGAGGAAATTGTGCAGCGTGTTCTCTGATTGGACACATGCTGAGCGCAGCACTTCAATCCAACGGATCCGACACCTGCATTTACCACATCTGCATGATCCAAATTCAAAACACAAGACGAGCTCAGAAATTTAGACCACCACAATAATATCTCACATGCGAACAAAATAAAATACAATGGATAGGGTTTCTTCATCTACGTACATTTTCCCAATCTAGTGTTTTTTGTGTTCACTTCACACTCTAGATGGGGAGAAGTCAGACGGAGGGTTAACACACTCGCAGACACATGGTGGCGCTAACAATTGTTACCATTGTAAACAATATTGAGTTTGCATTTTTTGCTTCACTTTACCTTGTGAGCAAATGTACAAGATAGCCACGGCTAAACACTGACCACTGCTCCGGGTTGATGTGCGAGTATGTCACTAAATGGGTTAGAGCAGCACATACTGGTCCACTTTGGGATGTTTTCTTTCTTTCAATTTGTTAAATTATGTGGTGCATATAATGAATGGTGAAAATAATTTGGGTGTGAAAAAATCTAATTCCAAAACAACAGACAAATTTCCAACAAGAGACTATTTATTTAATAGCAATTTAAACAAATATGTCTGCAAAAGAGATGCAGTGGATGCTGCTTTTATTCTTTTTTTTTTTTTGGGCCCGGACTAATAGATGCAGATGCCTTGATAAAAAAAAATCCCCTCGGGAATTGGAATAAATCTGAATAAAGCAGTAAGGGAGATTACTCTACAATGGTGCTTGTGGCCTTGTCTGACAAAAAAAATCTGTTTAATACATTCTGCTCTGTGAAGCGTGAGGCGGAATTGAACATAGTCTGAATGAGAGGAGGAAAAGATGGGGAAAAACAGATCAGACCAGGGAAGAAAAAAAAAAAAAAGGGGGGGGGGGGTCGAGCGTCCTAAAGCAGAAGTGAATAAAAAGTGTCAGATCAAAAGTCTGGCTGCTTGTTGCTCTTAATACGCGCTCTGAAAAGAAGCGACACCTACTGCAGCCTTGTTCATGCCAGAAATAAAAAGACTTTTCTAGCCCACGCTTTCCAGGAGATCTACCTACTCGGAAAAGTCATTGTGGGACAAAAGCGCGTTCTTTTGATATTCCAGAGGCTTTTATCATCACAACAAGAGGAAAATTCAGACCGCATCCTCGCAAATCTGATTGAAAATGACAGATTTTTATGCGTGTTGCACAAGTCCTGCCTTTGTTGCCAACAAACGAAATTCCTGTGGCTCAATGAGGACCATGGTTGTGGGTCTGACCCACGTAGAAAGCGAGACGGATCTCGGATTAGAAGCATACACTAAAAGAACGGTGCAATAAAAACAAGACAATTGATCAAAAGACTTTGCAAAAGTGGCTCAAAAACTCACATTTTGTGGCCACAGAGCAACTGGTCTGATAAACCAGTGCTCCAATTACTAGTATTGAATGTATATGCACAAATAGCTTTTGCATTATTTAATTAATTGCACAAAACTGCGGGTAAATGCAGAAATGTAATGAGATGCAAAACACCCAACACTTGAGAAGAATCCTCAAAGGATGATAAAGTGTGCCACCTCTGCAGAAGCCTAGGTGAGGACAATAAAGGCTTTTCCACAGAGGACAGTGCTCTGCTATCTCGGGAAGAGAGAACTAGCTGAACTAGGACAGTGCACGGCTTTAAGGCCTATTCAGAAACACTTGATCTTTTAGCCGCATTCCTTAAAAATAGAAACGAAGCAAGCTTGAACTCCTTTACACCCCATGGCAGAGTTCACATAGCTTTTCAGTGTAGATTGAAAGTTTGCTAGGGGTAAAAAAAAACCTTATATATAAATAAAACAAAAAAAAATGGTTGATGTTGAGTCTGATGGATGTTTATTGCATCTTTGTTGCATCATTGCACTCAGCTATTGAAATATACACAGTGTTCTTTCTAATATCAGATCTGCTGCAGAAACAACACCTGTTATTATACATCAACACCAATAGTAAACCATGAAAATAAGGCCTAGACAATGTTGCGCAACACAATCTACTGTTGTTCCATTTGCACTTTTGTTTGCATTTTTTCCCTTGATACATTTTTCCTTGTTTCACAGAACAAAGAACCGTTGTGCTGGTTCATTTCAAAGCAGACGTGAAACAGTAATATCTTGTGTATTCATGTGAATCGTCTTACCACTTCTGAAGTGGTGAGTTAAAAAAAATTTGTGTGGAAACATATTTTAATAAAAACTGAAGCGTTTTAGGAAGCATGTTATAAACCACGTCTAAAGATCAAATTCAACATGACTGCATCTATTAGATTGTAGGGACATTTGGCATATTTCTGATATCTTATTCTGTTCAGTTGTTTTCTGATTGAAAAGCTTTAAAAATGTGTCGTATTCATTTATGCTTTGTATTTAAAATTTGAATCCGAATTGAAATAGACATTGAATTGTTGATGCGTTTTAACTGCTGATCAGGTTTTTCAGTGGTCCTCAGCAGTGTGTGGTTATATGTTCAGTTTGCCCCTTGTCGCAGTAATGTTTTGTATTGTTGTGTTAAATAGAAAAGCTTCATGATGCTTTTGTCTGCACAATCCTTGACAGAAAGTTGTAAAATGCTATTCACTGCATGATTTTGAAAAACGAAAATTCAAATCAACCTAAAACACAACCACTTGTGGATTGCTGCATTAATGCAGATGAATTTAAATGAAAAGATGTAAATGTTTTAGCAAGTGAACTCCATGTTTAGTAATCAGGTTACTCTACCTGAGCCAAATACTTTTTCCAGAGTGGTTCATCTTCGCTGATGTCAAACTCGTTCCAGCCGTGATAGGCACGTCGTCGTGCGACCTCGTCTTGAGTGAGACCAAACTGAAGATCAGCCTAACAACACATTTAGTAAGGACAATCAGTTAGTAAGGGCATTCCTCAAATTAACCAAGATGTGTAATCATGACAACAAGACACTAGCCACTAACATTCAAGAATGGTCGAGGCATGGAAATCAGCAATAAAGCCAGTGTTCTGAAACTTGAGCTATGGTGAGGCTAGTGTTAAACTATGAACCACACAACAATGCATTTCTGTTCGGAGAAGATGGAGTCCTTGGGAGCAGGGCAGCGTTCATGAACCTGAAAGAACACAAATACTCCACCACTGCACCGCTGCAACAAGGGTCGAGTGGAGCCAAGCACAACCTAATCTGTTCACACGATCACTTTACAAGAACCCGGAACCACACAATGCCTGCTTCGTTTCCTCTGCTTCTTTGCACTAGAACGGTTTGATTTGGGGGGGGAAAGCAATCTTGTGACGTTTAGAATAAAATATCTTGTTTTAAGAAAATCCTTCTGACATTGCGATAGAATATGTGAAAACTCATTCGTTTACAAAAATATCCAGAAATGCAGTCAAATCAATTAAAACAACGCTTTATTAAATCAACATCCTTGCGATGTTTTCTCAATTTTAACGTTTAATATAAAGGTCTTTTAGAAATAGAAACTGGACTTCATTGTAGCTCAACCATCATCAAAGTGATGTTTTAGGTTTGTGCTGACACTGTTAATTCAACGTTACGACAGATGCTGTGATTTCAGGCACGTGAAAATCTCAAACTGATGGTTTTAACTAGAACTTGACCTTTCTTGATTTGTTCAATGCAATTACGTATATCAGTTTTGACGTTTCCACTTTACATGTAAGTTCTTCCCGTGGTCCAGAAATAAGTGGTAGAAAAATCAATGGATGGATGTCAGTTCTTGAGTAGCAGGTTAATTTATCAGGTTAATAGCATTGCACTTATGTCAGTATGTGAAGAGTTCTAAAAAACACACTTGGGAAAATATACAAATACATAGGGTGAAAGGTTTGCCAAAAAATCTGGTGATCCATAAAAAAAAAGTCTAAGGGGAATGTTCTCGTGAGGCTTTTGTACAAGTTTCAGTCAAACACAATTCAAAGACCGTGTCATGAGAACTTTAACAAATAACAAATATTAAGTTTACGCAAACACTGTAATGAATCAACTAAACTAAAACCTGAAACTATAGCGAGATTAGAGAGTATTCTTCCCTGTTCTAATCTAAGAACATCTAAATGATGGTGAAGAGTGCAGATAGTCACGTCTGTGGCATGATAGACATGCTGAGACCACAAGAGCGTCCAGACTCGCTCCAATCATCCAGACTGATGGAAAACCATGTGGGAGAGTTTGAGACGTCAAGGCGTGTGTGTTTAGTTCTAGTCTGAATGGGATGATGAAACTGAGCTGGACTTTCACCGTTTCCACAGGCTGTGGATAGACACACATTGAGAGTTAAACAAGCAGAGCATGATCCAGGATCAACATCCTGTTGTATTACTACACTATTATCCCCATCGGCCAGCCACAATCCCACACCTTGATCTGGCATCAAAAGCAGGTGGCAATACTGACTGATGGATATGATGATTACATATATAATATAATAAATATTAAATAACAAAGCATGTTGATCTTGTAACACGTTTTGTAAGACTGACAGAATGAATCATTTTAAGCAAACAAAGGAAATCCTAGAAGAACCTGTGGAACATTTTAAACTTTGTAGACACTAATTCCAACATCAAAGATCATCGTGAGAAGCAGATGGTGTTATATCACCGCTGACGCTCCCATCTGTGCATTTATCATACGCTCCAAATTGCTTTCTAAGAAGCACAGCACGTTGAGGTCAAACATTGAATCAAATTTATTCCAACGTTAACTTTTTATGAGTTTGGACTATTTGGGGATAACAATTATAAATATTGTGCTTTAACATAGACTTTGTTGAATGAACATCGAAAAGCCTCCAGTCTAAACATTATTGGATAATTGTTGTGCAGCATAAATTCTACAATATTGCATTTAATTTCAATTGTCTGACAACACGTTCTTTTTTGGAGATGCCAATGTTTTCCACGAAAGTAAATCACTAGGTGGAATACTGTTAACTAGGGGTGCTTGCAAGATCCGATTATCGCGAGAATTTGGCGCCATCTTTGCTAAAGTGTGTGGAATCAAAAATGTTTAAAGGATTCGAGCAGGACCGTCCCGATTTTCGTGTCGGCATGAGCAGCTCGAGTTGAGCGCACGGATCTTTGGACTTTGGATGGATCTTTCCATCTTTTGGACGGTGTCTCTGAGTGATACACAAATACTCTGATGAGCGTATCTCCGTCATTGCCCGCCCACCCAAACATGTCACACTAAGATCGTTTGTGATATAGCGAATGAGTTAAACTTTTGAAAAAATAAAATGCGTTTGTAAAATAAAACCGATTTTTTCAAACTGTCATTAGTTACACATGTGAGTTTAATCTAATGTGTCTAATACACGTGTATTACATTACTATCGAAACGATTCACTCTCGCTGCAGTAGAGCAGAAATATGAGAAAAAACAAGCTGATTACTGCAGTAAAACTCATTCAGATGAGTCTCACCAGCGACATTGTGAAGTGAAAAAACCTCACATCCTTCACTTGTTAGAGACAATAATTGACTGGACACTTTTAATAAATATGGTTTTTATTTTACTTTTAATAAACTTTTTTTTTATGTTATCTTATGCCATGGTATGTTCTGCATTGCAACATGTAATACAAAATGTGGGGTTTTTAGAGTTAAAATGAACAGTGGCTTTAATCATAACGAAGTTGTGAAGAACATTGATGTTGAGTTGAACTTGATGCCAAAATTATTCTACCATTCTTTGCAAATTACTGGAAGACTTGTTTTTGTCTATAAATAGTGTTTAATGACTGCACTTAATGAATTTTTTTATACTAAAATTTTATGTGAAATTACTTGCCTGGCAATTTATGGCATCATATTTTGTATGATCAATATTTTGTTGGTTATCTGGTTATCACTGCATGCAATTGATGAAAATAGAAAGAGTGAAATGCATCAACAGTTTTGAACGTTTTAGTAATAATGCGCTCCTTATATTTTATCAAATATTTTTTTTATAAAAAAAAATTAATCTAAATCTCGTCTCGTCTCGTCTCGTTCTCGTGAACCTAGTGTCTCGTCTCGTGGGAAAAGTGTCTCATCCCACCCCTACTGTTAACATTTTAATGTTTGAGCTCAACAAGTCAAATTAGCACAAGGCTGTGAAAACTTTAAAAAGGCTTGATCCCCTGTTAAATAATAGAAACAGGAGTATGCTTTTGAACATTACTAACAATCAGACCCACAGACGTACCTGTAATACACATGCCACCTCATTCACAGGAAGTTCACTGGCTTTTTTCGAAGTCAGTACAGGAACCATGGTCTCATTTTCACAGAGTGGCTCGCACTCTTCAAGCTGAAAGGAAAGAAAAAAAAGTGATGGTATAAACAAAGATTAATATCAAAAAAGAAAGTCAGCATCCTGTTTAAACCTGATAACCTTCATGATGTCACAAGAGGGCAAAAAAAAAAAATTAAAAATCCCAATAGGTCAGAACTACAGAGATAATCCAAAAAACAAATGCTATCGTAACTAATCTCTCTTTAAATGGTTACAATGTACAGAACAGGAGGAGAATTAACAGCACTCTCATGTGCAAACTATAAATAACACAAACACACTGTACATTCAACTGTACAGACACTACAGTCTTGCTGGAGGAATTGGCCTCATCCAAAACCAACTGGACAGAACATTTTCTGAAGAATTATGGCGAAAACAATGTAAAAGTTCCCCTCAATTCACATGTTTCATGTGCAGGGTGAAATTAAGTTGGTGATTTGCTCTGACACATAGTATTGATCAGACTTGTAGAATCAATCCCGCCAAATGATCAAAAGCCAAGCTATAAATCGAGAAATAAAACTAAATTAACCTTGGTAAGGCAGTTCCTATAACCTAAATGCAAACTTCATGTTGAAAAGCGCTTAAACTGAATTCGGATTTGGCTCAGTTTAGTACAAAAAAAGGAATAACTATGATTTTAATGTTCAGTAGGTTTCATTTTATGGTATACCTACTGATAAGTGATGCACACTTTAGCAGCCTGATAGTGTCTTGGCTGTTTACTTCGTCCCACCTCTTAATGATTTTGTGATTAAAGCTGTAAGCGATGATTTGTAGCCTATATTTAAAAACTTAGTATGGGACACACACATTCCATATAAATGAATGGGCGATCATTTCACGGGACTGAGATCCGTATATGGGCTGCTGACCGAAAACCAGACGCTAAACAAACTGCGCTCCAATGGAAATAACAACAACCCAGATGGTCGTTTAAAATGGTAGAACCAGACTGCACATGCAAATCTAAACAAATCCTGTTGTGACCAGATTTCAGGACATGAGGAAAACGGATGACAGAGTAGCTAGGCTTGGGGCACATTCTATACTACACTCAAACTCTAGAGGTGAATGACATTCCCATTACTACTGTGGGAAAATGCGGGAATGAGATTAACAGTACCTCTTGTAGTCTTCATCAAGTAAAGTATGAAGAATATTCTACCATCTAGCATTTCTACGTGAGTGTCTCAATGTTCTGATCCATCGCCACAGTAAAAGAAAGTGTCCTGTAAAGATCCAGCTAGTCTCGACCTGAGCGGATTCCCATAATTAAGAGTGGCAACGGATTAAATCTGGATCAGCCAATCACAGTTTCTAACCTCTTACTGCACACACACTGAACACTAATAAATGACTCCATCTCAGCAACTGGCAAGTGATGGTATTAAAAGCCATGCTAGGGCCAATTCCCATGAAATTAAGCTTCTGCTTTTAAACAATTAGAGGTTTAAGGATTATATTTTTGTCATTTGATGCATATCTCAAAACAAAATGTAAAATTAAAGGTTTTTTAATTCAACAGAAACATTTTCACGCAGAAAGCGTTTTATCTTTAGAGCCTATACATCCTAAAATCATTTAAAAGCCAAGAAAATTAAATAATAATTAAAAAAAAACATTTACAACTAATCTGTTCTTCTACTTTTCAGTTTTACACAGTCATCGTGATGCTGCAGACTAATGGTGATGTGGCACATATAGCAAAAAGAAAAGACTTTTGTTCTTTTGGCAACTCAGTACTGTAAATAAATCCTTACGAGAGGAACAGAATATTTCTTTTAAGTCTTAAAGATCTCCTTTTACTGATTCTTACACATACAATATAATACAGGGTCGGAACAGGCTAAAATTAGCTTGGAAATCAGAGTCTTGTTCCTGTGAATGCTTTAACATCATCATGATGTGGCTGATTTTGGCTTTCTTTCTTTGGAAAAAGATCCTACTTCTGGGTAATAATTTGATAGCGTGGGATATCGCCAACTGATAACACTCCTTTATCAACACCCTTAGTCTGGTCCTCATTTAAAGAAAATGAATAAATGATAACGGCTTTAAATGTTGTCACGTCGCCGGACCCCTAACTGGGTCTCAATTACAAGCCGTGCCTGGTTCTGCTGCTGACAGAATCGGGACAACCACAGGTTCAAGGACAAAGAGACAAAGAGCAAACCGCTCTCTCAGCGCTCTCCAGAGCAAGATGGAAACGGATCGTCTGCCGTTCACCGAGAGCCTCAAGGTCATGCTTCTTCTGAAAGAGCTTTCAAAGTACGGAATCCATACACTAAACACTTCTAGAGAATAATATAGCTTTAGTGCACATTGAATGTGGAAGATAAGAAGCCAGTCCAGTATACTGAATGGTAATTTCTTACATTTCAAAAGCACTTAGGAATAACAATTGTCGTGAAGTGTAAAATACCAGCACAAAAATGATGAAAGACAGCAAGTGTTTGTCAAGGTAATGGGCAAAATTACAGTGTCACAAGTCTAATACGTTCGTATTTAAATAATGAATTTGCATCGTTCTGTATCTTTCTCTCCCCATATAAACTGTGTGTCTCTGTATTTTTATTATTTGTCCTTTTGATGGGTGTTTTGAAAGGCGCGGTCAAATAAAATGTATTAATTGTTTGCTGTACAATTAAACATTATTGCTGTCATAGTTTAAACTTTATAATATACGCCACATTTACATTTTCAAGAAGGAGTTTATATTGTGTTGTTTGCGATAACATTTGGATATGAACCCGCAGGTTTGTAATCAGTTACAGTTTATTTCGTCAGTGTTGCCATTACAACAGTATCAACATTGTCATATCAAACACAGGAAACTATACTTTAAGTTGTTAGTGCCTGATTAAAACATAAAAACAAAGGTTGCAATGGCAAAGTGGAATCCTTATATTATTCATTTTGACAATCAGAAAAAAGTGTCAATAGAAGTGAATTTAGAAAATGTTCTATACTTCATATTTTATGTTTCTAATACATGATTCCACTTATATTTCTTGAGTGTATATATATATATATATATTTTTTTTTTGAGTAATGATGAATTTTTTTTTCTACACTGATCTATTACAGGTTATTGTCAAGTCTATGTTATTACCACTGATTCAGATTATAGAAAGAACTTGTCAGTGGGACTCACAGTTTAAGAGTTAGAGGTAAACATGCTTTTTTTTGCCTGTAAACATAACTCGCCCAGGTCAAAAGTACAAATAAAACAAACAGCGTTTTTTGGGCTTGAACTAATACGTATTAAAGTATAATAAGGCATGTAGAAGGTGTAAAAGCCAGTAACGGTTCAATTCTAACAATGTTTTTGTTGTTAGAACTATAACCAACTTTATTCAACTTATCTTTATTCAAGTTCCAGAATTAAACTAAAATATATTTATGTTTTACTTAATTGTAATTGATTTTTTAATAAATAGTTTTTATTAATAAAAAATATATATTACAGATTATGTTCTTATTATTGTGCTGAAAAGAGCAATTAAAAATGGAAGAAAAAAAAAAAAAAAAACGGAAAAAAAGATCCAAATCCGCAGCCATGCCCTCAACAAACACGAGCGGGTTATTACACAATGCTCCTAAACCAACCAGAACACAAACTCTGAAAAGAAATGTCTATGGTCGCACCTCGGGTTCATTGAACTTTTCACATGTGAGTGGAAGTTCATGAAGTTGGCTGAAAAAGTGTCAAACTCAGAAATCAGGGCAGGACCATCTCAAAAGAATGACACGTCACTGCTGAAAATAATATCCATATTCAGACAAAAAAAAAGGGATTTTCACCTCCATCAATACCGGCCCCGTATTGTTGCACTCTGCCTATTATCATTGTCAATAATGGTGTGATTTTAGCACGTCATGTGACACCTCGCCGGTCTAAAGTTTCAATGCTGGTGTTGGAATACTGGTTTTTCGGACATGAATGCGAGACGACGTATTACATTTGAGCAACAAAAAAAGTTCACACCTCAGGTT
>SOMO01000021.1:25075-36296 GCA_028128575.1 Paedocypris carbunculus | reverse complement strand
ATAAAAGTCTCTTAAATGCATATTTTACTAAACAAAACGACAATTTACAACAATGTCAATAGAAGTCTGTCTCCTGAGTTTGTAAATACCCAACATATACAATCATTAACGTCAAATCCACACAAACTAGTTCAGTCTAGCGGTTTAGAAATTCACCATTTCACACAGTGTTTGTGTGAAGCAAAGAGAAAATGAAAACTACAGAGTGAAGCGATTATGCCGTACTATCGCAATATATCACAGACCACACGCAGTTCTCCAAGATCTGTCAGCATAAAGGCAGAAAGTCAAGATTGGATTTAAAAGCAGTAAGAGCTTTTTTTTAAAAAAAAACCTTATAGGGCTTTCCTGACAGGGCCGACAGATGGAAGCGTTAGCTAGCACTGAGATGTCAGTCCACAAGTGTTCCAAAAAAAAACGAAGAAACGAAACCGAACAGGATAGTGGGATTGGAGGAAATCCACTGGAATGAAACAACCCGCTTCACACTACAAACCCTCAACGCACACATGGAAAGAGCAAACATGTCCTCACCATCCTTAAGGTGAACCGTCCCGACACGGACTACACTCTGCCTTACCACCCAACCATTAGATCGCCAAAGACTCCTCAGTATTATGACTTTAGCCTTTACAGCTCAATGACAATCACTCAGGCTTCTGAAGTGTGTGTACACTAAGAACACACCACACCAAATAAAACATCAACCAAACTTCACTTGATGGGAATCAGACACCGTTCAAATATATTTTGACAGATTCTAAAAAATTGCAGAGTTCGGACTGTGTGTGTGTGTGTGTTTGTTGGGAGTGGGGGGGGGGGGTGGACAAATGTTCTCAGGAGTGTCATGATGCTGTTGGACTGAAGAAAACACTTGAAAACATGAATTATTCATATTGTTGAGGAATTACATGACTGCACAAACCTAAACACTGACGCCAAAGAGGGGTGTGATGGAGATGTTACGTCACAGACAATTTACACGTGGTTTCAGGTGCTTTATGAAGACCAGAGAGGCAGGTCAAGCATCTATTGTTGCACTTTTGTAATGATTAGTTCATCATTACAACAAAAGCAGAACGGCTTTAGCAAGTGATGTGGCATTTCACTTTTGGCTGGGACGGTTACATAATTGCCCTAATCCAATGAAGCTCAGATGCTTTGAACTGTTGCGCACAATGCCAAGAGTGGCACCGATGGCTGGCGACGGTCAATTCAGACCAGGATCTCTGAATTTCTGACACGTTATCGACCAAGCCGGATACCTTCTGGAATCCAAACACACGATACATCACTCATAAAAGGACAAAGCTTGTTTAAATCATCCTGAAACCATTCTCTCTGTCAGACGAGTGTGTTGTCATTGGCACACCCGTGATAGTAAAAAAGCTTCAGGCAATCACGCCCCACAATAACCGTGAACTTTATACACCAGCCATGGAACCACATCATGAGGCCTGTGTGGTGAAAAAAGTGCACTGGTCTAGCACTGTTCGGTTTGTTTATCTGTAGATCAAAGCTAAAAATGGGCTTAAAAGATGAAACACAAACACACGTGATGAAAGCTGTGAGTAGGAACGAGACCTACGTCACACAACACAAGCTAACGTAGCTTCCAATCCAGAGCGCACGTGCTTTTCACAACCACACAATGCAAATTAGATACACAACAACTCACGCGGAATGTAATTCACTCCTGATTCAACTTCCACTCTTCCGTCCAGCGCGATCAAACGCGGCGAGTAAAGCCGCACACTTACTACGCTTTGACAGTAGCCGCGCACGCGAGACGCAGGCAAACATGGTTGTTTTGGTAACAATATTGATAGTCCAGAACATGTCAGCTGACCTTAACGCGTGTCCTGTCGCTGTGTTTTGGTTTTCGTTCGAGCTGTCGGTTTGAATGACAATGGCGCGCCGAGCGCGAGCGGCGTCAACACGCTCACGGCTAACGTTTAAATCACACCAGCGGCTTTATACTTGTGTTTTATCTGTTTTTCGCGCTCTATAGTCTCACAGAACGCGACGTGAAGAAACACCGAAACATATAGAGGTCTCGGAGGTTCTCAGTGGGGATTTTAGCGCGATATAACGCCGGTAAAGGCTGGCGGAAAACGGAAATTGGTC
This sequence comes from Paedocypris carbunculus, assembly GCA_028128575.1. Taxonomy (NCBI): domain Eukaryota; kingdom Metazoa; phylum Chordata; class Actinopteri; order Cypriniformes; genus Paedocypris; species Paedocypris carbunculus. The sequence continues at coordinate 34,169 of SOMO01000021.1, read as the reverse complement.
TTTTCTTGAAACTTACCAGCGGGTCCTTTTTCTTTTGCATCTTCCGTGAGCTTTCGTCGAACGGCATTCGTCGAGCTGTCTGACGGCCGCTGATGGCGTCATCACGTAAAATACGCCAAAGTGGGCGGGACAAAGAGGGGAAGCGCCTGGAAACGTCCAATAAATATAGTTAGTATACACTCGTGGGACGTCTTTGATACCCTAACAGTAAACATAAACTAATATATATTAAAATTGATGCTTTGCTTTTAATTTCGGTCGATCTAGTTATGAAATTATGAAACCGTGCACGCTAAAAAGCGTCTATTGATGACTGTTTAATATGTAAAAATATATTTGTTGACATTCTAAGATAGTACGAATTATTTATGTATGTATTTTCCAGACATTAACGCTTTATATTCCTTTACAAATTATTGGTATCACAATATCAGTGAAGGCCCGCAGCACCACCTAGTGGATTGACACAAAATCTCTTCGGAAAAACTGGTCACCAATGACAACTCAAACAAATATCATCTAAAAAAACGCATTTTGTTCAACAAAACACCGCTTTTTAGAATGTATTAACCGTGAGAGAGGAAAAACAGGGCTATATGTTGATGGCATTCGAGACTTGGGGAGCTGGTCCTATCAAGTAAGCGAACGGCGACCCGACTGGAAGTTTAATTTCATTTACTGGAAAGATGAGTTCGCCACTGTCCATCCTGAAGAAAACCAAACGAGTTCCTCTTCCAGAGATACATAAGGATGGGTAAGGAAGAAAAGTCTCTAGAATTAAAACTCTATAAATCGAAATAAATCTTCTAGCTGTTGATTTCTTCGTCCATGCTGATTAAACTGCTAAAAATACAACAATATAATTTTGTTTCATGTGAAATTTTTAAATTACTTGGGGAAAATAAAGCTGCTTGGTTTATTTCCATAGGAAGAAAAGAACATGCAACAAACGATCAACCATTGGTGGGATTCTTTTTACACTTTATTATTATTATTGTTATTATTATTATTTATAAGTCCATGTTAAAAATCGTAGATCCATGTTTTCTTCAAACGTGATATTTCAGGATATGATGACAATTTATATACAGAAATGTTCCCATCAAATAAGCAGCACAGTGACCGTCTCTCCTCCGCAGCCATGTCAGAGGTCAAAGAAGGTGCCAAGAGCTTTTTACTTGACTTAAATTGCTGAAATGTCTAAATGTGATTTCAAATCTGTCACCGCTTCAGAACTGAGGAATTTTGATCTCATCTCAAGTATGATGAAAGAGATTTGTCGTCTTGAGGAAAAGCTAAAGGCCCAGGCCGAGGATATCGAGTGTAAGGTCAGAGACTCATTTTACTTCATTCAAAGTTTTTTTTTACTCTCCATCATCATGACTCAGCACATAAATCTGCTTTGTTATACATAAAGTTTCCATGTATCAATGGGTTTGGAGTTTACCCTACAACCGGTATCTGCGCTGGCATCAGTGTCTCGGGTGTCTGTGTGTCGTATTGATTACGTGTTGTCTCTATTTTTGGACGTTTCCTGGTGAAAAGACGAGAAGAATAGAAGTTCTGGAAGAGCAGCTGAGTCTGTTCCAAGAGACTAAAGGTTGTGATGACCGCTTAAACCACATAAAAACACACTTCAAATACAGTCACGTATACTTTAAATACTTGTACAATTAGCACAAACAATTTATAAAGAATAAAATGTTAAACTTACAAAAGCAATAAGAAAATGCAAAGGAATCTTTTTTGTGCCGCATCATTTAAATGATATCGCATTCAAATCATTTAATGCCAACATGCACAATTATATTTATGATTTGAAACATATTTTGATATATAAATATATCCTGTAAATATAAACATGTCTATATACATACACATATCACACACACACACACACACACATACATTTTTGTTTAAAAATTACATTTGGAATATATTTACAGGGTATACCTACCGGTATATTACTTAAATATTATTGGAATATATTTAATACACATATATTTATATATAGTAAGTACCGTATATAAATATATACACAAAAACTGTATGTAGATATGCACACTGTATGTTTTGCTACTAAATGGTGCGATTGTGTGATTACACACATTTATATACATATATTTACACACAATTACATATGAATTGTATGTATATATATACATACATTTATGAATACAAATAAATCCACATTAATATATGGAGATATGAATACAAAATCAAGAGACACAACAAAGTGAGACAGACAGAAAGGTCGAGATATTTAGATAAAAGGCAGGCAACAGACAAAAGCAGATGGAGATGATCAACAGAGAGAGAGAGACACGTAGATAGTAACTTAGACGAGCAAGAAGACAGAGATATAGAGGCAGAATATAGAGACATAGAGAGTGAGAGGAGTACCAGATAACCAAATGAGACAGGTACACACTAACTTGTTCATGTCTCTTTGGTTGTAGAGAGCTGTTTCAGACATGACACGGAACTGTTTGAAATGTGTCTCCGGCTTCAAAAGCAAGTGATGGACATGAAGGTGAAAAGATTGGCTTGAATAGTGTGAGACTTGCAGCACAACACACACTGAAGAACATTAATTCATGAGAAATCACCGTCATCTAAACCATTTACAAACAATTCTTTTAAAGCTAAATGCATTTTTCTCTTTTTGTAGGGTTTTTTGAATGATTATGGTTTGATCTGGATTGGAGACGACGAAGATGTTCTTCACTGGAACCCATCATCAGGTGAAGAGTCTGGGTCTTAAAACATGACTTGCTGAAGGTAATCCTTTCTGTCTTACAGAATCATCTGGACAAAGCGCGTTCGAGGTGAACTTTGACCTGGTGATACACAACATCCAGGAGCTGAATGTGGAAGCCGGGGAAGGGGAGAGTCTTGTGACCAGCATCCCTGGAGGGGCCAAACTCACTCAGCGGTCCTCCATACCACTAGAACTTTACAAAAATGGCATTGTGGTCTTCAACGGGCCCTTCTGCTCGTACGACGACGCAACCACGCAGGTGCCGGACCAAACCTAGCTCACAATCCGCATGAAATAGCTGATCACCCTATGGTTTCAGGAGTTCATGCAAGACCTGATGGACGGGTTTTATCCATCTCAAATCGAAGAGGCTTTTCCGAACGGTGTTCCTTTCCAGGTGTGTACCAGACACTGGGATCAAATTAAGTCCTGAAAGCAAATATAGTTTCGTTTGTTTAGCCTGGGATTGGCTTTGGCCCCACCATCACCCATTAGAACGAAGCTGTAAAGATAAAAAATGGAATTGGAAAAATTGGAAAAAAAAAAAGAAAATGTTTATAGAGTTTATAGCATTTAGCTGGTTGAAGTAGAATCAACTAGTTTTGGAAAGAGTGAAGTCAGTTGAGATTCTTGAGTTGGTTGTTGAATTGCGCAGTGGAATGTTTCTCCAAGTATGAACGTTAAACTGAAGTTAATCTGACAAAATGACGCATTGGATTTAAGCAGTGAGAGTGGATTAGACTAAAATGATATTTCAGAGAGACCAGCCAAAGACATAATGCAGTATGCAAATGGCCACTGAGGGCAGAAAAAAGCAACTTTTTAATTTTCCTTTTAGATTGTCATTTCCTTGGCAAACCTAAAACATTTTAAGTGATACAAGTGAATCAAAAATTATTTTTATACAAAGTTTAAATCAAAGGACAAAAATAAATGTGCAAAATATTAAACAAAATTAAATGAAAAAAATTGCCATGCAAGCAGCCAGACAGTAATCGTTGGTAGTATTAGCTGCACAGTGCTCAATTAAAAATGAAAAGCCTGACACAACAATTCTTCTGCACGCAAACAGGTTTATGACAAGCGACACGAGGAGTTCGTGGATCACAGATTGTGGATGGAGTTTCCTGGGATTGGACAAACTATAGACGGATCAAGAGTCTTACCAACCAGCGTCACTGATCCAAAACTCAGTCAGTGTGACTTTACTACTCAGTCAAAGACCCGTACGTTTCCTCTAGGCTTCTGTGTTCACCATCTAATGTTCAGGCAGGAATCAGTCCATGGAACAGTTTTTCAGGAAGCTGCCGGAGACCGCGAGAAACGCCAGCCAAGTGATCGATTCACAAGATTCTCTCATGACTCAACTTCCTGTGAGTTTGATCATGCTGGTGTCAGTCAGTGGCATCGGAATATAACGGAATTCTCGTTTTAACCTTCTCCGAGGTGACCAAAAGCATTCCAGCAACCTTAGTGGAAACCAGCGCTCTACAGGCCTTGAGGAACAGGTAACCAGAACATCAAGAACAAAATCTTCTCCAGCTCAAACTTGGCATGAGATATTCAAAACGAATCGTTACCTCCTGTCGTATGTCAGTGTAGTTGACCAATCAGCGGAGGCAAATGAATGAACATATGTTGAGTGTTTGTCCTTCTTCAACCGGAAGAACCATTCTGCATTTCCGTCAGGAAATACAAGAAACTAAAATCTTCTCATCCCAAATTCGACAAGTTGTATAATCAGTAGTATAGATTGAACCGTGAAAGAAACNATGTGTCAAATTGTTCTAGTATCTTTGTTTCAGGTCTGATCTAAGTCTAATGCAGAAATAACAAAACCAAACTACCACACGTTGTACACATCATAAATACGGTCCATATTCTAAATAGAGTTGTTTTGTTTTCCATCCATGTTGGGAATCAGTAAAACAGACTCTCCAGCATCAGTGAAAACCGTCACTCTCCGGGTGAAGTCGGAAGACGGCGTGGAGAACTACATCCTTCAAATGTTCCTCACCGAGACCATTAGAGATCTTCGCCGTTATCTGGATATGCAGAGGTGATTTGTGAAAGACGCCGTTTTGTACGAAACAGAACATTTGAAACTTGTTCCATGATTTTCGGTTTTGCTTTCCTCCTTTGATTCATTGCGCTTGAAGCTCAGTGTCTGCTCTGTTTTGACAGAGGGCGGAGGGATTATGACATCATCTGTGGATTTCCACAGCTGCAGTGCTACAGCGACGACACGCTGACTCTTGTGTCCTGCGGCTTGTGGTCAAACACCACACTGCTGCTGCGCCCCCCGGCTCGAGCCCACCCTGGCGTATCACACAAAGCCACGCAGAACTGAGCTCCCGCCAAAATAAAATCCACAGCCACGAGGTTCGACAAGATTAGAAACAAAATCTTTAATTTCTAAAAACATGAACAGCTTAAGACATTGTCTATACAAACATTAGTGTTACAAAGAGTTCTGCAAGTTTTACGTCCGATGGAGGAAAAAAAAAAAAAACTAAATCAAACATGCGTCCTCATGAATCCCTTTCAAAAAGGGACTGAGTTTCTCAACACGATTACATCAGCGAACATGAAGGCACGTGGTGTTGCGTTTGACGGATTAGATCGTAACTTTACTACTACAGTGCATTTCTCATTCCAGCTCAACAGGACAAAACGCTCCAATTTCATACCAAAGTTTGTTCTTCCACTGATTATGAGAGTTGATCTTGTGAATCCTGGACAGGTACAAATACATTTCTCATCGAGACAATTGTTGGAAAACTATAGTTCTGACTCGTCTTTTAATAAACGTATTTAACTTTGGCATATGGTAAATATTAGGGAATGTTTGTCTTGGCTCTAAATCAGCAGACTGGGATATAAAGGATTGGCAAATATTTCCTCAGTTCAGAGCGTTTACTCTGAGAAGAAGCTTTTCAGCTAATGACTCGTTTTTTTCCAGGACGTGTCGGATTCGCCATAAATTGCATTTCCGGGCACAAAATTTAACTCGTCAGTTCTTAAAAAAGTATCACAGGCTTCACTTTACGCAGACACATTCATGATAAATAACGTGAAGTCGTCGGTACAATAGAAAAATACAACATCTATGTATAAAAATAGCCCTCTGGATTAGGAGATTTGCTTAGTGTTCGGAGTCCTTGAGGAAGACATCACGTGCAAGAGGACGTTACCCTCACTGAGTGATGCAGTTCTCTCCCATGTCTTGTGCGTAACGGTCCGAGACGATTGTCCTCAGCTCTTCCACGTCTCGCCGGAGCTGCTGGGCTTCGTGAAGCTTCTTCTGCAGCCCCTCGGAGCTCAGCCAGTCCTCCCACTGCACCGGAGGCGGAGCTACACACAAACAACGCCACTGCTTAATGACATCACTGAACCCGTCACACCAGTTTACAAACAGCTATAAATCAACCTAAATGATGTTTTTAGCCTAAAGGATAGGAAAAACAGTATTTGCAAAATGTTTGATTCGAATTCTGCTTTCCCCCCGCAAACACGGAAAATACTTTTCATTCCCAAACAGAAAGTTTTACATTGAAGACAATAAACACTATGTTACTAAACACTTTATGGAATGTTACTATACACTTTATTTTAACGTTACAATAACATTTTAACAGGAATAGATTATTAGTCCATTCATGTGTAAATAAAATGATAATTGTGATATAAAATTCCACATACTTGCTGTATAGTTAAAATTTGTACTCTAAATAAAATTTTCTAAATTAACATAATTGTTATGAAAACATTCTGTTCCCAATCAATGCATCGAGATAAAATTGTGTTTAGAAAAAGTATTTGTTTCATTTTTGAACAGCTGATGCACACATACACGCGCTAGCGGTCATGATGGCTTGTGGACAATAGGGGGCACTCACAGGCTATGCCAAGCAGCATGGAGAGGTTTGGGTTCCGACCCTGGGCGCGCTGGGTGAGGACGTTGCACAGACAGCGCAGGTCGGACAGACAGGCGCTCAGTTCTCCGTACAGCTTTTGGGTGAGCTGGGCTCCCACTGGAACCAAATGGCAACCACTGGCCGGCTCGTCGCCTTGGATACGCTCCTGCAGGGTCAGGTTCTGCTCCATTAGCTCCTGGTTCTGCACCGAGAGCTGGAACGCAAACACAGACACGTCACTTCTGCGTGCGCTGGAAACACAGGGGGCGCTGTGCGTTATGATCGCTAACCTCCTTCATGGCGTTTTGCAGCTGCAGCAGACCCTCCTCTTTCTCAGCCACTTCCTCTCGCAGCGCCTGACTACAGGACTCTTCCTGCAGGAGCTGCTCCTCCGACTCCTGACACGCAAACACACACACACACACACACACAGTGTTATTGATTCATACTTATATACACACACACACACACACACACTTTGAGACACAATGATTGAGTACTGATCAAAAATACTTTTTGACTTTTGAAAACCAAGTGAACATCTAGTTAAAATCATTTAGTTTGTAGAATTGTACAGTCCAAAAAACTGGTAGCTTTGAGATTAGTGGGGGGACAATTTTTGATTGGTTTGGCTTAGTTTTGTTATTTAAAAAAAAAAAAAACAGTTTTATTCCGTACCTTGATCTGTGAGCTGAGCTGCTGCATGAGCCGAAGCTGCTTTTCAACCACCTAGAAAACAAAAGATTTTCACCACTAACTTTTCTCTTTCTTTGGAGTGAAAATTTAGAAAGCGCTTGGAGAAACGTGGCAAAACTGCTGAACCTTTTTGAGCCGCTGCTGCTCATCTTTCAAGGTGGCGTTTTCTTCTTGTAGCTTCTCCATATCAAGGGAAGGCAACCTCACTCCATCTTCCAGGCTCTCCTGCACCCGGTCCTGGAGACTGAATGTGTAACACCAGATTATCAGACTGGGTTTTTGTTTGACTTGAGCGACAGGCCTTAAAAACCAAAGAACTGCATGTGGACCTGGTGACTTTAGTTAAAAGTTCCCTCTCCTTGCGTGTCTGTTCCTCCAGTTGGCCATCTTTGCTCCGCACAGCAGCGCGAGCCTCCTCCAGCTGAGCTTCCAGATCTCTGGCCATGGCCTCCAACCGAGCGGCCTTGTCCTCCATTTCCTCCAGCTACAAACAGAAATGATGAATAGATTAATTGATGAAAAGATGGCTAGATAGACTGTTGCAGTAAGACATACAGACAGACACAGAAAGGCAGACTGATAGACATACAGTAACGTATATTTGTACCACCATAGGTCGTGGATAACACCCAACGTGAAGCATAGCATCATTGTATAATATTATTGTATTGTATCATTGTAGAACATTGTATAATCTGCTTTGGATTAAATTATCTAAACGGAAATGTAACTACAATAACAAATACAATTAAAAAGCCATTAATCTATTAATCCATATGTCACACCATATATGTTTCATGTTACTAAATAAGAATAAATACATTTTTAAATAAAGAATACCCTATAAAAACCACGGAGCGATATATTAAAGTTTTATACAGTGTGTTTTATCTTAGCGTAGATGAGATGAGTGAGCTACATTTTCAACTAAAGTTGTTTTTTACAAACTTGTCCAGAGAGATCACCATCATTCCCACATGTCCACAAATAGTGAGCACCCATCCACAAGGTTCAAATTATTATTACGCCATCATTTAAAAACGTTTTTATCGCAGATCGCAGACAATGCTCAAACACATTGCTCTTGTCTTTCTAATACAGTATTTTTTTTTTGATGGACACGCATTATTTTGATGGACATTCTGCTTCCCACCACAATCTCTTACTTTCTTGGGGAAAACTGTTAAACTAAGCAATATTGTCAAGTTCCAACCTTTTTGTGCTGACTCTGGTATTCTTCCATGGACGGGAGGTCAGCCACATATCTCTCCAGAGTTTCAATCCTCTGCTGCTTCTCCCTGTTCAGGTCGGTCTCCATCTGGCACTTCTTTTTCAGACTGTTGATGTGCTTGTCACGACTGCGGATCTGTGGTTTAGGGTGAAAGACACGATGGCGTGAGGTGTTGCTCACGTGTGGTGGTCCTGAGTTTCCTCACCCTTTCCTCTCGTTTCTTAAGCTCTTCTGCATGTTTGTCGGCCTTCTCCTTCAGGGTGTCTGACATACACTGCAGCTCAGTCTCCACTGCTCCCAGTCTCCTGTCGGCCTCCAGCTTTTCTTTGGAAAAGCAGTCGCTGCGCTCGGTGAACAGCTTTCTTAAGAACGCGTTTTCCTGCTGAGCTTCCTATTGCACAAGTGAAGAGCAAATTAATGATCAAATTCTGTAGTTTTGAACAATGAAACTACTTTTATGGGTTGTGTGTAGCTGGAGCCAATCCCAGC
>SOMO01000021.1:0-11324 GCA_028128575.1 Paedocypris carbunculus | reverse complement strand
GTGTGTGTGTGTGTGTGTGTGTGTGTGTGTTCTGGTTTTCATCATTTGAGGGGACATTTTTTTGGTAAAACAGTCACGGTATGGGGACCCAAAACGTTTAGGGGACAAAAACAGACGTCCCCAAACAGATGACTATGTAGAAACGACTGCTAAACCATGCTAAAGTATGCCAATTGATTTTTTAAGTCAGGCTCATAAGTGAGGATCTAACCAAAAAGTGTGTATGGTGTGTGTGCTCACATGCGCCCCCCAAACCTTTTGGACCGCTACTGCACCCACTTCGCACACACACACACAACTTCCAAATATGGTCAGTCCCGCCCACAATCTAGCCAAGGAACTCATATGCTTGATTGGTGGGTGGACCTTTTCAATTGGGTCTGCACCTGTGGATAATTTCCAGAGGAGCCATCAAGGACATGCTTGCAAGCTATACCAGGTACGCACTTTTTATTATGTTATTAAAATGTATTATATTTTTATATATAATATAATCTTTTATCAGCGCTTCAACAACGTTAAGATATAGATTTTTAGATGTACGGCGTGTATTTGTACAATAGTAATATGTATTAGCTGCTGGAGATGTCGCTAAAGTTCACCGCATCCCCCAACAGTCAAACTCAACACCGAGGCTTCACGACCGGCCTTGTGGCTGGACATACAATTACTTAATAAAGCGTTTTGCCATAATTAATAAGCAGCAACGAGGTGGAGACATCTTAGTTGTTGTCTTTTTTTCGTGTTATTTCATTGCATATATGGAATCGTCTAATATTTAGGCGAGTATAAAACGGCTAACGCTAGTTTTCTGATAGGCCTCGGTTCTTCCGTGCCTTCGCTGCAATGAACTGCATCAGCCTTATTGTCAACTCTGCTATACATGCTGGACGTACATAGTCGAATTCTTCTTTAATACATACAGTCTAAACGAAGTAATATAGAAAATAACCTGAAGAAATATAGTTTTTATTTAAGTTTGTCGTTTTTATTCCTTAGTTAAAAGCCAGCCACGTATCTGAAATAAACATTCAACCAGGACAATTCCACCAGTTTTTCCGCGAAATAAATCACAGAAAACGCGTATAAACAATTCGATTACAATAATCCAATCGGACTATTTTAAATAAAACGACTTATTGTATCCGAAGTCAAGGTGTGGAGATTCAAATCATTTTTGTAATTCGGTCCTTTAATTCCCGTTCAATAAAAAGACCGAAAAGTACATAACGTCGTTTCAATTATCTGAATGATAAAAAAATAAATAAAGTATGGTTTTACGTTGTTAAAGAATAGTTCATTTCTCTATAAATCGCTTCATTCATTGCATGTGTTTTCCGCTCCGCTGGACGCCGGATCGGATGCACTTCAGACCGCTCAACTCATCTGCGCGCATTCACATATTGGTATTCCCTGAACGATTATAACTCGCAGACAATTCGTATTTTAGAATGTCAGTTGTTGCCGAAACTGTTTTTAACGTGCGGGCTTAAAGTGCGGACGATATAATCCGGCGGGCGTTAGGACCAGGATTGGGTGCTTGTGTGAGCGTTAACTTGAGGACGGGCGTGTGATTCGTAATTGTCTTTTATTTTTCGTTCTCCCACGGATTGTGCAACTGTTATGCCAACTACTGCCTCAATAAATATTCTTCCCACTCTGCACTTTTAACGTAAGCGTTACAGTGTAAGGATGAACAATGTTTATTAGTGTAAAGAAGAATTCCTTCAGCCGAACTAAAGCTTTGTTTTAAAGTTTAATATGACTTGTGCTGAATCAATATGAATTAATTTAATGTGAATTATGCTGTGTTGTACCAAAATGATTTATAACAAATTATTACAATTGGGATGATGCAGATTAAAATTAATGACCTTAATAATAGATGTTTTTTTATTTTACTTGTTTTGCAGGTTACAAATGCCACCAAGAATTACTCCCACAAAAGATGCCTTGCACCATGTTAGTTCAAAAACAGACAAAACATGTAAACTCGAGGTGAAATACATAAACCCCTTTAAAGGTAAGCTGTCATTATTTATATGAATTTAACATATTTTGGTGTTGCATGATTGAGAACATAGAATTATATGCTGCCTACAAAATGGTAATTATTTTACAGTACAGTCAATTGTTTGACAGTACAGTGGTACCCCACTGAAAAAAAAATGTTAGCTATACGAAACGAGCGCATTCTTTTTCTTACCACATACATGCATAGATGACAGTCCAAAAGTGTAAAAAACTGTTGTTTTACTCTTCACACACAACAAAAACACTTTTTAGTAGTGATGCACCGAAATGAAAATTCTTGGCCAAAACTGAAAAAGAGGAAAGCCTGGCTGAAAACCAAAACACCAAATGATTTGCATTTATTGCTATGTTGGTGTACTAACTTTACTAAAATCAAGGCATTGCAATTGCATAAATTAATAATGAAGTTTCAAAGAATAAATGAAACAAAATGTGTTACAATCATGCAAATATTTATTAAGCATATTGCAACACTCAATAGTATAAAATAGAATCCCCCCTACTACTGGTTCTACAACTAAGTGTCCTTGGGCAAGACACTGAACCCCACATGCCCACCGGGCGCTGCACCGTGTGGCTGGCCACTGCTCCAAGTACATTTGGATGGGTCAAATGCAGAGACGAATTTCCCCACTGAGGGATTAATAAAGTTCAATTCTTCTTCAAAATGTTTAACTTGACATACTGGCCTGCTGAAATGTAAAACTAATAATAATAATAATAATAATGTTCCTCCATTAAAAATTGCATTTAAGTTTAAAGTGCATTCAGAACAAGTGCAAAGGATACAACATTTTCTCTGCAGGTCTTAATAATACCGTATTTTCCGGACTATAAGCCGCTACTTTTTTCTTATGTTTTGAACCATGCGGCTTATACAAAAGTGTGGCTATTCTGTGGATTTTTTTCCACCACTAGGGCCGCTCTAAGCAGATATAATTTTTATAAGTTTTAATCAGCAAAGTTGTTGGTGTTAAAATACAGGTTAGGAAAGGATATATTTAGTTACATACATGTACATTTACAATTCAAAATAGTTCTGTTCCTGTAGTAAATACAGTCAACCCTGGTTTATTGATATGTTCCAAGCCCTACCGCAATAGGTGAAAATCCGCATTTACATATTTAAGACTTATTCAGACTTTTAAAACAATTTTTTAAAGTATTCTTTATTAAAGTAATGTTAACAATCATTCACGAATGTCAAGCAATAAAACAGTAAGTGTTTTGATTACCTGGATGCGCGTGACATCAGCAGGCACGAATATTTACATATTTCATTTAACGAATGCAAGCCAAAAAAACATTATTACTCCACATAAAAACGAAAAATTGTTATGTGTACAGTAACGGAACGAAATATTCATTAATAATATACGTAACACGCGTGGCCCCGGAAATATTAATTTTCAAAGTGTTCGAATGGGGGAAAATCAGGCGCGGTGCTGCAAGGGACGTCCGACATTGCTGACGTCTGACAATGGCATCATTGGGCCAGACGCATCCGCAGACGCCCTTCTCCAGCCGCTACTAGACGCGTGAGACGCGCTGGATGCGTGAAGCGCGCCACTCGCGGAAGCGGGCGACTTGCTGAAGCGTGGCTCAGGAAACGCTGGATGCGCGGGACATTAGCAGACCTCGTGCACGAATATTTCGATATATTTCTTTTATAATTTATGCATACCTGATTAAAACAACCCACAAAGCCGTAAATCTGGGAACATATGTAATAAAGAAAAAAAATCTAATCCAAAAACATACATATCTGTGGCTTGCAAAACTCTCCAGGTTTCGACTGAAACCCTTGTTCCCTGTCAGGTAATGTTGTCCCCAGTAGTGTCCAGTGAACAACTGGAAAGGGAACCTTTTTTTAATAGAGTGGATGCGGCTTGTATCCAGGTGCGGCTTGTTTATGGTTTGGTTTTTTTTTTGTTTTTTTCGAAAATAGAGGGATGCGGCTTATAGTCCAGAAAATACGGTAGTATAAATAGGTTTCTGTTGAGCTTGTCATCTGACTGACATTTGGGAAAGACTTGAGACTGTATTTAAATAAGGAGAGGTGAATAAACCATATACATCTTGCAGAAATATGACTACAATCTGTCACATATAAAGTAGCCTAAAACAAAATAGCCTACGTATTAGTATTATTAGAGGTAATTTCTTGCAGGATTTCACTGAACATATCAGACAACAAGGGTGCAAACTACTCCACTGGTGCTGAGAGACGAGATGTTTTCTGCGCTCTGCTTCGTCTCTGTCTTCGCGTCGGTTCTGTGTGTCCATCGCTGCCTGTGTTATGTCTTGCGCGCGCTGCTATAGCTCCACCAAATACTGCTCTTTATAACGCGGTTCAAGTACAGTCGCGATGGCCGAAGTGCGGAGGATTCGAATCTGCGAGTCGTGTGCTGAGAGACTCCAAGCGCTGACTTTTCATAGTTTTTACCCCGCGGTCTGTATCTACCACGCTCCTTAATAGACGCTTTAGAGCTGTGTGACTTTTTCTCTCTCGGGGCTACTATTAGAAAATATTTAGAAGCAATGTGTAGTAACATGTAGATCAAATTTCTGCAAGTTTAGGAAAATTACAGTACCGGCACAAAATTATTGCAGAATTCATACATTTTTTTTTTAATCTCAGTTTAAGTTCAAGAGGAACCGGTTATGTCATACAGATTTTTTGTTTCTAAATGAAATGTATCTCTTTTCACAGGACGCGGTGTATTTGCACTGCAGCCATTTTGCAAAGGGGAATTTGTGGCAGAATATCGAGGAGATTGTATAACTGATGCTGAAGCGGAAAGAAGAAAAAAAGTTCTCCAATCTGCCGGGGGATTTTTTTTTTACTTCAAGTGGAAAGGGAAAACATGGTGGTAAGATTCAAGTTGTTTTCTAAGTGGACAATTACTTTATATAAGTATGTTATATTAAATACATTTCTAAATGTTTTACTATATATAAAAAAAATAATAATTATTTTTGTTTAATAAGTGTTGACGCTTCAAAAGAGGATGGATCATTTGGGCGGTTGGTAAATGATGAACAAAAACATCCAAACTGCAAGATGAAAAAAATTGATGTGGATGGAATGCCACATCTCTGTCTGTTTGCCTCATTGGACATAAAGGAAGGTGAAGAGATCTTGTATGACTATGGAGGAGATGATTGCCCATGGAGGAAGGTATATCAGTCATTTGCAAAAAATCATAGTTTAATTTTCAGTACAAATTATTTTAAACCTGTCATGAAATGGCATTAATTTTTTTCAAAGGAGCTGCATATACAGAGTTACGTCTATCGTTTAATAGTAACATTTTAACTGTAGCAAAATGTAGCAATATTTGCTACATTTTAGTTTTTGTGAGCCTGGTCTCTTTCAAACTAACAGTGTTTTTTTTTTGTTTGATTCTGAAATCATTACAGAGCTTTGCAGTGGAACAGGATCTACGGCCTGCAGAGGAGTCTCATTGGGCATTACCCTCCAAAGGAGATGTGACATCGTCAAAATGTAAATCCAGCAGTCCACTAAAGGTATGTCTGCATTTGGCTCATGACACGCACTAGTAAAAATGTCCGTTTCACAGTCTTGGAGTAGATTGACAAATGCAGATGGCACATTTTGATGGAAAACATTATCCTTCAGTTTAGCAAGGCACTTTAATTTGATACACATTAGTAGACAACCATTGTGGAACACAGGCAACAGGTTGGACCCTGAGATTCTGCTTTTGATTTGGAGATAAAGCAACATTTATGTGTACATCTACGATGTCCCCATAAGGCACTATTGAGCGGTGACAAAAACTAATTTGATGTGACAAAGTCAGAAATGAAGTCCCGTTAGGGGACCACACTTGTGACCGTGTGTGTGTGTGTGATGTGTCCCCTAATAGCATGTATGCGTTACTGCATTGGAAAATAACTCAGTAGTGCTACATATAGCGTGACTTCAACAACATTTGCTACATTTTAGGGTTTGTGAGCCTGGTCTCTTTCAAACTAACAGTGTTTTTTTTTTTTTGTTTGATTCTGAAATCATTACAGAGCTTTGCAGTGGAACAGGATCTACAGCCTGCAGAGGAGTCTCATTGGGCATTACCCTCCAAAGGAGATGTGACATCGTCAAAATGTAAATCCAGCAGTCCACTAAAGGTATGTCTGCATTAGGCTCATGACACACACTAGTAAAAATGTCCGTTTCACAGTCTTGGAGTAGATTGACAAATGCAGATGGCACATTTTGATGGAAAACATTATCCTTCAGTTTAGCAAGGCACTTTAATTTGATACACATTAGTAGACAACCATTGTGGAACACAGGCAACAGGTTGGACCCTGAGATTCTGCTTTTGATTTGGAGATAAAGCAACATTTATGTGTACATCTACGATGTCCCCATAAGGCACTATTGAGCGGTGACAAAAACTAATTTGATGTGACAAAGTCAGAAATGAAGTCCCGTTAGGGGACCACACTTGTGACCGTGTGTGTGTGTGTGATGTGTCCCCTAATAGCATGTATGCGTTACTGCATTGGAAAATAACTCAGTAGTGCTACATATAGCGTGACTTCAACAACATTTGCTACATTTTAGGGTTTGTGAGCCTGGTCTCTTTCAAACTAACAGTGTTTTTTTTTTTTTGTTTGATTCTGAAATCATTACAGAGCTTTGCAGTGGAACAGGATCTACAGCCTGCAGAGGAGTCTCATTGGGCATTACCCTCCAAAGGAGATGTGACATCGTCAAAATGTAAATCCAGCAGTCCACTAAAGGTATGTCTGCATTAGGCTCATGACGCACACTAGTAAAAATGTCCGTTTCACAGTCTTGGAGTAGATTGACAAATGCAGATGGCACATTTTGATGGAAAACATTATCCTTCAGTTTAGCAAGGCACTTTAATTTGATACACATTAGTAGACAACCATTGTGGAACACAGGCAACAGGTTGGACCCTGAGATTCTGCTTTTGATTTGGAGATAAAGCAACATTTATGTGTACATCTACGATGTCCCCATAAGGCACTATTGAGCGGTGACAAAAACTAATTTGATGTGACAAAGTCAGAAATGAAGTCCCGTTAGGGGACCACACTTGTGACCGCGTGTGTGTGTGTGTGATGTGTCCCCTAATAGCATGTATGCGTTACTGCATTGGAAAATAACTCAGTAGTGCTACATATAGCGTGACTTCAACAACATTTGCTACATTTTAGGGTTTTTGAGCCTGGTCTCTTTCAAACTAACAGGGTTTTTTTTTTTTGTTTGATTCTGAAAACCTTACAGAGCTTTGCAGTGGAACAGGATCTACAGCCTGCAGAGGAGTCTCATTGGGCATTACCCTCCAAAGGAGATGTGACATCGTCAAAATGTAAATCCAGCAGTCCACTAAAGGTATGTCTGCATTAGGCTCATGATACACACTAGTAAAAATGTCCGTTTCACAGTCTTGGAGTAGATTGACAAATGCAGATGGCACATTTTGATGGAAAACATTATCCTTCAGTTTAGCAAGGCACTTTAATTTGATACACATTAGTAGACAACCATTGTGGAACACAGGCAACAGGTTGGACCCTGAGATTCTTCTTTAGATTTGGAGATAAAGCAACGTTTTTGTGTACATTTACGATGTCCCCATAAGGCACTATTGAGCGGTGACTAAATAAAAAAATATAATGTGACACAGTCAGAACTTCAATTTGTTTCACACACACCACGGCATACGACTGTGTTCCTCGCTTGTGTGCTGATTTTGTAACTTTGTTTTTTTGTTTTTGTAAAGGCCAGGTACAATTTTTGTTACGGTCTCCACTGGCCACAATAACAATTTTGTACTGCAGTTGTTTCACACTTCTCAATTCTTCACAGAAAGTCCAAAATGAAAATGAAGTAATTCCACGACTGAGACGGACGAAAAGTAATTTTGTGAGTTGTTATCTCCTGATGTTTCTCACTTGTAAAAATTATTTCACTGTTATAAAAGTAAATTAATGTTTCTTTGCTTTTTTTTTTTCCAATTATAGCTGACAAAAACGTATGATGAATCTGATCTTTATGACTCCTCTTCAGTAAGTGAGGAGGAGTATGTCCCTGACAGTGACTCAGAAAGTGACTCTGCTGAAAGCATACCACCTCTCAAATCAAAATGTTGTACTGCTGCACAAGAAGACAAAGGTTTTCCCATTTGTGATACAACCACGCGTGATAGTGCATCCACTGACGATACAATTGATGTGACTGTTAATCCATCTCAAAAAGCACAGGGTAAAAGAATATATGACAAAAAGCATTTCTGCTTGTATTGTAGCAAGCCTTATTCAAAAATTGCTAGGCATCTTGAAAGTGCACACCATGACAAGATGGATGTAGCCAAAGCCATTAGCCTTCCAAAAAATTCATCCCAGAGAAAAGAACACCTAAAGTTAATCAGAAACAAAGGAAATTTTGCCCACAACGCTACTGTTATGGAGTCAGGAAAGGGGACTCTTGTTCCTTTTAAGCGTCCACAAAAACTAGTACAGGGCAAAGATTTTATGCATTGTGGCTTCTGCCAAGGACTGTTCACTAGAAAGGTTTTGTGGCGACATTTGAAAAATTGCCCAATGAAAAAAGGCCCTTGCACTAAAAAGCCAGGACAAAACAGAGTTCAGTCTCTTTTTACATATACTACACCTGTGCCTTCATATGTATCAAAGCACCTGGGCAAATTGGTTAATTCCTTAAATCCTGGACCAATCACAAGTATTGTGAAGACGGACCCAGTAATAATTGAGCTAGGAGAGCATCTCTTAAGCAAAGGTGGATCTTCGGCCAAAAACCTGCAGCAAGTGAAAGATAAACTCAGAGAACTGGGCAGACTGGTTAATAATGCAAGACAATCGACTAAACTTAAAAAAATGGAGGACTTTGTAGATCCCAAAAACTACTTTGATATGGTCACTGCTGTGAAAAAGACATGTGGCTATGACAGTGATAGCAACACGTTCAAAATCCCATCACTAGCAAAGAAACTTGGCCATTCTCTTGTCAAAATCTCCAAGCTGTTAAGAGCCCAGGGTTTAATAAAGGAGGATTCAACTCTTGTGAAAAGAGCAACCGAGTTTCTAGAGGTCCACAAAGAGAAGTGGAATGCCCTCGTGTCTTCAACTGCACTGAGAAACATTGCTGAGGCAAAATGGAATTTGCCAACATTAATGCCATTCACAAGTGATGTGCAGAAGTTGCACCAATTTCTTAAGTGCAAACAAAATGAGTACACTGAAGCTCTGGCTAAATCTAGTGGAACTGTAGAATGGAGCAGTTTGTCAAAGGTGTGCTTGGCCCAAATAATACTGTTCAATCGACGTAGGGAAGGGGAGGTTTCGAACATGCCCTTGTCTGCTTTTTTGTCTCGAGATGTTTCGGATCACCACCAAGATTTGGACTGGGCACTCACAGAGGTGGAGAAAAAACTTTGTAAACATTTCACCAGGGTGATCATAAGGGGAAAGCGAGGCAGACCAGTTCCAATTCTACTGACTCCAAATATGCTGAGTGCTTTAGAACTCCTGGTAAAGTTCAGAGAGACTTGTGGAGTTCTACAGGAAAATACCTACATGTTTGCGAGGCCTACAGCAATGACCCATTTTCGTGGTTCAGACTGCATTCGTATTTTTGCACAGGAATGTGGTGCTGAGTGCCCCCAGGCATTAACCTCGACCAAGCTCAGAAAACATGCGGCAACACTTTCAACAGTTCTGAATATGACTGAGGCAGAGATGGACCAGTTGGCAGATTTCCTTGGTCACGATATTAGAATTCATCGTGAGTTCTATCGACTGCCTAACAAGACCTTGCAACTTGCTAAGATTAGCAAACTTCTGATGGCACTTGAACAGGGAAATGTAGCCGAATTCCAGGGCATGAACTTGGATCAGATTACTGTCGATCCTGATGGTATGTATTAATTGTATTACTAAATGTTTATTTTGTTTAATGATCCCTAATCTCTTTATGATCCCTATGATAGAAAAGGTCATTGAAAGTTGTACAGACGTTATGATGGAAGATGTCGATGAACACAGTAAGTAATCGTGTTAAAAACATATAATATGCAGCATAAAATGCTGGATTTGAATAATTTAGAGAATTGTAGTACATTATTTTACATTATAATTGTGGTACTTTTTTATTGTTTTTATTTCTAAGCTTCACCTGCCAAAGACACAGATGTTCCTAATGTGGATGACCTAACAACAGAAGTTCAGTCGTCCTCATGCTTCAGTTCTGCTACATCTTCATGTACAGGTGTGTTCTAAGATTAAAGTTCCTGAACGCAATCACAAAGAAAGCATTAGTCCTTTACTTAAACATCCACCTTAATTAGCCTGCATTCTTGCACCTTTTATGATTTAATGAAAATGCTCTGGATTTGTTTCATAGCACAATCAGCAGAGAAGGCCATTACACCTAGTCCAATAAGACCAGAATCAAAGCCATCAACGTCCTCAGGGGTTTCTTTGGTAATTTCTAGTCAAGGTAAATCTCTTTGGATAATTTTTAGTTTCGCTCTAAAATCTGTAGCTGCTGGGGCATTTGTAGGGTAGGAAGTTGGATCTGCCATCCAAGTTCTAATCCCGTTCCGGTGGGTTCAACAACTGAGTGTCCTTGATCAAGACACTGATCACCACATCTTAATGCTGCCCTATGCTCTGGGTGCTTTACTGTGGGTGTCGGTGTGTGTGTAACTTCTTTGGATGGTTAATCGACATATCATTGTATGAGTTGCCATATCAACAAAAATCTTTTTTTGTTATTTTAGGTGGTGACATTTTGGCTTGTGCTTAAAATTCCTGTTTGATATTAATTTTACATTATTTTTTTCACAGAACTACAAGTGAATGAGACAGATTCATCAAGTGAGGATGAAATCCTTCCAAGTCAAATCAAATCAAAGAAATCTAGGCTGCAATCAATAACCAAAAAATCCTCTGGGATCTCTTCTGTTATGGGGTCTTCANCAAAATAAAAGCAGCGGTAGAATCTACAGCAGGAGGCTTAAGGGCATTTTAGCGTCTATAAAACTTGCAGTCCGTTTCTCTCTTCTGGGCATTTAACCACATTTGGGCCTAGATGCAGACACCTCCGGATAAAAAATTGTTATGCATTTGATTAAAAGAACAGTAATAAAAATCAATCAAACTAGCCAGTTCTTGAGCTCAGTATAGGGAAAACTTTCAGTCCCTTGTGGAACGAGACAGAAGCACAGAAGAAAATGTACAGCATTTCTAGTTCCACATCATCACAT
>SOMO01000020.1:917720-929559 GCA_028128575.1 Paedocypris carbunculus | reverse complement strand
AAAACAAACACACAAAAAAGTTGTATGTTCATTTTCCACTTACACCTGCCACTACTTGTAAACGATTTTATTATACACACAATGCTGAACAACTTTTAGAAGTATTGGTTTTCTTTAGTGAAGGACATGAAAAATGATACTTGTTGGAGTATGACATAATAAACATTCATTGGAGAGGTTTTGTTTTTGTCAGAGTTCTGACAATAAATACGTACGTATATTCAACAATGATAAACTATGATAAAATGAACGATACAAACATTACACATGAATGGCAAACAGTTTTCAGAAAACGTGTTACATTGTTCTATAACGAGTTAATTCGTAGGAACCTTCCAATTCATATTCTGATCATAACCATCAAACTGAATCTTAACGATCCGATTCAGAAGAACGATTCTTTCGCTGTTTACCGGGAAGCGGAAGTGACGACGAAAGAAGACCCGGCTAACGCAATTCCACGTTGGACGAAGTAGACGAGTTTACCATTAGTTGTTGGCGTAATTAACTTTTACCAGTGGAATATGGGGGATCCTTTTGACGAATATACATCTCGACTCCGTCACCAGGTCAGCGTTCAAAACAATGCACCTAAAAGTTGTGCTGATGATTCCATGTGCGTCTGACGTAACAGAAAGCGTTCACTCCACATTCAGTGTCACAGAAGAAACTCACTTTGAAAATAAACACGAAACGATGCGTTACAATGTTTCAGCCTGTAGTTTCACTTATAGCGCATTTAGCTTTTGATCGCTCTCTTGTTAATGACTACCCAAGACACAGTGTTATCTACTTTTATGATGTGTTTCGTTTTGACTTCAGGAAAGAGAAATTAAAATCCTCCAGGATGAAATCGAAAGACTCAGAGACACGCAGGAGCTGAACTCGTCGTCTTCTCCACATCTGGATGAACTTAAGGAGGAGAATTCTCGTCTGAAGTATCGCCTCAAGATTCTGAAAAAAGTGAGTGTGACTTCCATTTCTTGCCTGACTTGGATATATGTTTTTATTTGCTTAAACCGTTGTTCAAAGAATCAACAAATCCACATCAGAGGTTTAGGGACTATGTATATTTTATTTGTATTTAGCTTCTTGTTGAACTAGAAAACAGGTCTGATTAATTTTAAAATCTGAGTTAACCACTTCCCAAATGAATGGAGTCATATGCAAATAATTGCTTAATAAACAAGAACATTTAAATGTAATCAATAGATGATCTTTTATTAACCTTTTAATTGTTAAAAGTACCTGTCCTTGTTTTATGCAACACTTTGTTCCGACTTATTTAGAGGGCTTAACAAATTAACAAACACGTTATAGCTAAGGGAATGTAAATATATTTATTTATGTATTTCTTTTTTCCATTAAAGTAATGTGTGATGGTGTGTAACAGAAGAGATAGCTGTGGTTGATATACCATGTATTCGATGTTATTGCATCAGACGTGGTAATTTGCCCTTTTGTCACTTTAGATTTGGCTCTTTCGTATGATGAAAGATAGTGTAAGGATTTGCAGATTGTACAGTATAATAACTCTATTCCGTAGAAAGTGTATATTACTTTTGACAACTAATTATCTACTAATAAATTAATTTACATAGCATTACATAATTGTACTTTGTAGTTTTTAGTTCATTTTCTTTTCTTGTTACTCATTTTACAATTTCAGACCTACATGCGTATAATACATATTTTTTAATAGGATGTTATGAATATGTATTTATTCACATTATATTATATATGTATAAGTCCATATACTTTGAAGACAAGTGAGCACATCATCATCATCATCATCATCATCATCATCATCATCATCATCACGCATGTAATTACAGTATGTGTTTTGGACCCTAAATTTAGCTGACCTTTCGCATTGTATTCTTAATGTGTTGTAACATATAGCATTTTTTGTTACTTGACAATTTTAACTACAAATCACATATGAAATTCAATAATAAGCAAATGTCTCATTTATTGAACTGTGTAGTTTGTCTCTGTTTAGTTATATCTGTTTAAATGAGATTTAATCAGCTTGTTACTTCTTCTTCTTCTTCTTCTTCTTCAGAGTTTACAGCAGGAGATGAGTCACAACGGGAAGACCATGATGAACATCAACCGTTGCTTGCAGCAAATCTTTGGTCAGGCCATTAGTGCTGCTTTTCCAGAACTGGAGAACCCTCCGCTGGCGGTCACCCCGAATCAGCAGGCAAAGCTGGGAGATTACCAGTGCAACAGTGCCATGGCCATGGCTCAGGTCGGTTTCCTTAAATAATGCAATAAATAATTCTCTGACAAACTAGAATGATGATCTGAAATAATTATAATAAATTATGAGTTATAATGTAATTACACAAGAGCTAATGTTTATTTAATGTCAGTCAGATCCAGTTTTTGTTAATTGAACCTGTTTGTGCAAAGGATTTAAAGTAAATAAAAAATTCAAATTCAAATTTTATTTGTCACATACATATATTTACACCATGGTACAATGTAGTGAAATGTGTTTTCTGCACATTATGCCCGGGGGGCATGTGGGGGTTCACTGTCTTGCCCAAGGACACTTAGTTGTAGAACCAGTCATAATGGGGATTCGAACCGGCGACCTCTTGGACAGTCCAAGTCTCCTACCACTGGACCACATCCACTTAAACAGGAACTTTGTCAAATAACTCCAAAACTTTATTTATTTAAGTTGTAGCGTTCTGCATTATATAATCACTCGTGCTGATTGCGATGTGAATATTCACACAGGGACAATTTGAATAAAAAAAAACACATTTCAATATGAATGAATTGACTTTGTATCATATGTTTTGGTTTGTGAACTTGCTATAGGCTTGAAAGAAGAATGAAATTGCAAAGCTTTGTTTTTTAAAGCTCACCGTTACAGTCAGAATCTTTTCAGGACCAGACCTATTCTTAAATCTGATTTAATTCAGTTAGATTTGAACAAAGTATTGAATCTTAATTTATACTTCCCCGTTCCTGTAAAGTTAAAAGTGTTTTTGTCTTTAGATGATGAAGGCTCAGGGACAGAAGATCAATCCCAGAGAGATCGCAGAGAAGATTGTCCAGAAGATTCCTGACAATGAATTGATCGAGAGGACTGAAATTGCCGGACCAGGTTGGTTTAAAACATTTCTTGTTAGTCTCTAAGGCGTTGAAATTTAATAATAATAAATTCAAGTTCATGTTGTATCGCAGGCTTCATCAATATTCACCTGAAGAAGATGTTTGTATCCAAACTTCTTTCAAACCTGCTGGTGAATGGAGTGCAGCCACCACTTTTAGAAAAGAAAAAGAAGGTTAGAAATATCCATCGTGTCAAAGACAGTCCTCATGCTGTGAGCTTTTAAACTCTGATAGTGTGCCATTCTTTACCGCTTTAGGTGATTGTGGACTTCTCCTCACCGAACATTGCCAAGGAGATGCATGTTGGTCACTTGCGCTCCACCATTATTGGAGACAGCATGTGTCGACTCTTTGAGTTTCTAGGTTATGATGTGCTCAGGTGGGCTTCAATATTTTATGTTATAAATCCGTCATAAAGATGACAAATTTAAATAGATGTCAAAACTTTCAGTGAATTTCTCATTTTGTTTTTTTTTTTTTAACAGTGTTCGACCACACATTAATTTATTAATTAACCTAATTCATTATAGGCCTGTTTCTTTGTGAATCTGTACTAAAATATCATAATTGATGCAAAAATAAGCAGGCAATTTTTTTTCTATTTAATAAGCTCTAATTCTTGGGGGGTGCTTATATACTCATGTTTGACATGCATGTAAATACAAACATTTTTTCCACATTTCAATCTATAAAAAAAAACGGAAATGCTTATATTTGGGTAAAAGATTTTTAAAGTTTGGTTGGCATTTGTCATCACCATTACAATATAATGAAACAAGAGATTTGATCCACATTAAAGGGAAACCTAGGGGAACTTCTACTATGTTTGAATTGAATTATCTGGTTGAATTGTTTTATTGTGTTAACCAGTGGTGGCTTCAGGTCCTCATCTTCCTGTGATGTTGTCTCCGCCAGGTTGAATCATGTTGGAGACTGGGGTACACAGTTTGGAATGCTCATTGCTCATCTGCAAGACAAGTTCCCAAATTATCTCGGTGCCTCTCCACCTATTGGTGACCTCCAGGCTTTCTACAAAGTACGATGATGCTCGGAAATTATTTGTTTGCTTATTGCTTTTTAATGCATATAAAATGTAAGCAACCCAGCTGATTTCCCAAAAAATAACACATGTTATTATTATTATTATTATTATTTTTATATATATATAATATATTATTATTATTATTATTGTACAGTCCAAAAATTATTCCATTTATACCATAACTCCTGAATATCATAATATAGTTTAATAATTCTATAGTCTTTTTTTTCGTGATCAGTGTATTTATGAGAGCGTCTTTTGTATGTACACACGTGCACTGACACACAGTTGTGTTTCTGTTGAGACGTTTGCTCACCATTGTAAAAAGCGTTTATTTGCATATCACGGATCTCAACACAGACTCTCGAACTTTTTAGGCTGTTGCTTTTTTAGGTTTAATTAAAAGGTGAAATCTTTTCAAAAGACTCATTTTCTGCCTCCCATGCGCATTTTGGAAGATTGAGTCTGTGCTTTTCACGTTAAACTAGTGTTCAAGTGGGACAACGTTTCGTCTTCCACTTCTATTCTTTCTCAAACAAATTTCTCTCCTGGCCCATTCTGCTTCTGTCAAAGAGCCAAATCCACAAAAAAATCCTGCAACAATCAGCTGTTTTTCACAGGTCGGTGCACACGTTATTTGATGTGATGCATCTCATACTGTTCTTATTGCTTGCAGTACAATTTTGCTTACACGCCAGAACGTCTTACAGCACACAGGCTGCTACTCAGAACCTTGCAGAGAAGTTGTGCTCTCTTTTTCTATTAAAATAGTTTCTTCTTGCTTCCCATCAGGAGTCGAAGAGGAGGTTTGATGAGGATGAGGACTTTAAGAAGAGGGCCTACCAGTGCGTGGTTAAACTTCAAAGCAAAGAGCCAGACTTCATCAAAGCCTGGAACCTGATCTGCGATGTCTCACGGAAAGGTATGGTCTAGTAAAAAATTGGCGTTATTGGGAATTTTCACTTCAAATAGGTGGGATTCAATCTAAATGTCTGACTGAAAGGAACGGAAGTTAACATTATTAATAAAGGAAGGTGGCCATGGACTTACAAGGGATTTATTTGACATTCAACCCATCAATCAGTTGTCTTAAAATATTCCACCCGTAAAGCATCTTTAACCGTCTGACCAGAACTGCTCTTTGTTACTCGTTTAAATTCAAAAAGTTAGAATTTTCATCAATAATGGAAAACATTCATGAATATTTAATTTTGCCTTCAAAAGCTTAATTCAACAAAATGTTAAAGCTTAAATGTTAAGAACATGCATAATAAATATTAACCTAAATTGTTTTTAGCTTTGTCCATTTTGACTTAACGATTTTCAGTTTAGATATAGTGCTTTAAAGATTTTTTTAGTGTGAAAAGGACAGATAAAATAAAGTCAGAAGTTAGCTTAGAATAGTCCGATGAAGGTCAGTCAGTTTTTCTGCTGATGATGTCCGCTGAGGCTTGGGGTGCTTCTTGATTTCCCTGCGGAGTGATGCTGTAATTAAACAGTGTTTCTCTCTTGTGCTGCTGATGCAGAGTTTCAGAAGGTGTACGACAGTCTGAATATCCTTCTGGAAGAGAGAGGAGAGTCCTTCTACCAGGATAAGATGACCGCCGTAGTCAAGGAGTTTGAGGATAAAGGTGGGCTTGTACAGAAGTTTAATAACGTTATGTCTATCTGATTATTGTTGTCACATCTGTCTGTCAGTTGTCTGTGTCCAGTCTATATACAGTATATATGTCTTTCTTTTCCTCTGGCTTTTTGTTTCATTTTTAATTTGTTGTCTAAAAAAAAAAAAAAGTTTTATATTTTCTCTCTTTCGTCTCTCTTTTTCTCTTTTTCTCTATTTTATTTCCAGCTTTTCAACCCACTTTATTTTGTCCAACTCAAACTCTTCTATTGTCTCTCATTTTTAGTTTATTGTCTTTATATCATTGTTTCATTTTTTTTTACATTTTCTTTTTTTTTTTACTTTTTATTATTTTTTTTAAATCTATTTATCTATCTGAGACTCTATTTCTGATCTTTCTTTTCTTTGATCATTCAAATTTTTGCTCTCCTGTTTTTAAGATTTTATATGTTTTGTTATTTTAGCTTTGCTTTGGTGAGCATAAACACATGCAGTTTCTTTAGATGAAATCTCACCTTAATTCCAAAACATTGTTTAACATCCTGACATGGGAAAGTCCTACTAAGCTTCCAGAAAAACACTCCATGATCAGTAGGGGGCAGTGTTGTTTTAAAAAAATAATTTGATGTGCTTTTTTCGTCTTCTTATCAGGCCTGGTGGAGCTGGACGATGGCAGGAAGATAGTGTTTGCTCCCGGCCAGTCTATTCCCCTGACAATTGTCAAATCAGATGGTGGCTATACATATGACACTTCAGATCTAGCTGCCATCCGACAGCGGCTGTTTGAGGAGAAAGCCGACATCATCATCTATGTGACTGACAGTGGTCAGGTATGTGGCAGAAGGATGGATAGATGGGTAGAAAAATCTGTTTCCTGGCTGTGAAACTTGACTTGTGTCATAGCCAATTCATGGCAGAATGTAAAACTCTTGGCTCTAAGTGATGACCCAATTTTGTCATGTTAACCAAATGATTCCCATTTTGCTTTATTTTTCTCATCNATACAAATCAATGTACAACTAATGCGATGAAAGCCACTTTCAAAGAAACAAAAAGTGCACCTTTAATAAAAAAAAAGTGCACGTGAAAGTGAAAAAACCTTGAGTTGTCACATTTACCATTGTGTTCCACTTTCTTTTGTTCCATGCAGTAATTCAAAGCAATCAGGCACCACACGCACTAACTTCAATTTGAAAATTCTCTAAAGGAAACTGAAATGTTAAAGCCCTTCTGTGGTGTTTTTCTTCTCAGAGATCCTTGTGTGTTTCTTCACTACTCCGACCGAGCATTTACTACACTGTTTGGATGTCGACTGTTGCTTGGGGCTTCAGCTCTTGAAGGTCAATTGTCATTGCCTCCATGTCATGGGCATGTGATTAAAGAATTAATCAGTAATCGCATGTAAAGTGTGTTCGTCTTCAGACAATATAATTAGATAATTAAATTATTAATTATAATTAAAAATCTACATTTGTGTGTGTGTGTGTGTGTGTGTGTGTGTGTTACAAACAAAGTGTGAAATAGTTTGAAGGCATTTTATAGAAGTGGCTTCAAAGCTATTGCGTGTGCTCTTCTGCGCCTGAGACTGTTTCTCGCTTTGTCTTTCTTCTATTTTGCCANTGCCTAAATAATTTATTTTTGTTTCATTTAGACAGTTTATTACATTTTTTTGTTTTAACATTTCAGTGCCATGTATTAAAGTTTCTACAAAAGATATTTTTAAATTTGTGCAATAATTATATTATTATATTATTATAAATAAACATTACTTTTGAATTATGCTTTTGACAATTAAGGACAATGACAATTGTTTTTTGTACTAAATGGCCTTATCAGGAAAAAGTTCAAGACTCGTTCTGGGGACACAGTTCGACTGATGGACCTGCTGGATGAGGGTCTGAAAAGGTCCATGGACAAACTGAAGGAGAAGGAGAGAGATAAGGTGAGACACATCACCTTGTGTGGTTTCACTGAATCTTCAGGCTCAGATCAGAAACGATCAATGGATCTCAAGTGAAGGCTGATGTTTCCAGACTCTTACTGGATACATTTCTCATTTAGACTCGAGGTTGTGTTCACGTTTGACTTAAAGCCTCTGAAAAATTATCGTCATGCTGATAAGAGCCAAGGCATGTGTTTTACTTAGCCAGGAAATTATTTATTATTTTTTAAATTAAATTACATAAAACAATGTGTGAGCTTCAAATTCACAAAAATAATAAACATTAAGAGTGTTTGCATGTTGAAGTGTACAGTAGTGCCTCAAAGCGATCGCATCTTGCTGTGTTTTTTTCCAATGGAAAATCCATGTTTTAAAATATTACGATCACATTTTTCATACAGTTCAAGTTCATTTTAATTATAATAATATTTGATCAGTACCATAAAGAGAAGGCGCTTGGCTTCTTTACGTTGATATAAAATGTTTCTATTGAAAATCTGTCAAGCAACTAGACCAATACAATATTTGTGTATTACTTAACAATTTCACAATATTTACACTACTAAAAGTCTGAATGCTGAGCTCTCTCCACCTCAGCATCCGGTTTAAACTGTTGACCTGGAGATGTTTTTCCTCATCCAACATCACCTTCGCTTTGCAAAATGCTTTATCTCTCGCTTCACATTGACACGGTGTGTGTTACAGGCGCTGACCCCAGAAGAGCTGGTGAAGGCTCAGCACGCCGTGGCTTTCGGATGCATCAAATATGCAGACCTCTCGCACAACCGCATCAATGACTACATCTTCTCCTTTGACAAGATGCTGGACGACAGGGGCAACACTGCGGCCTACCTCTTATACGCTTTTACACGGATCAGGTGAGCTCACGGGGGGCTTCTTATCAGCACCTTCAGGGTTTAGATGATATCCCCTTCTGGCAAAGTTGATGTGGTGTCTAAAATTGGATTTGTTTGCTCAGGTGCGGCAAGAGCGTAGCAAACTTACCGCTTTCCCAGTTATTTGTTCTTTCTGTTCGCTGCTGTTTTTCCGTCTGTGTTTGAGGGACCCGTGGGCTTTAAATGGTTGTGTGTACAGGACTGAAACCATCTTCTGCCGCACTATTTTGAGGCTTATAATGTGTGTTTGAGACCAAAGCAGAGACACAAACACCGGCTTAATCTCACTCTTGTTTTCTCTCATGTTTGTTCTGTTTGTCTCAGTCCCAATGCTCTCCAGCTCACACAGTGCTTGTTCCTGCTTTTAATCGCTGCTCTGAACAATCAATGGCTGAAAATCATTTAATACAGAAGTGGAAAATGGTGATAACAAAAAAAAAACAGTTTGAAAATCTAGTTTAAACCTCTCTAGGCTTTTTTAACGCTGCCTGTTTTTATGTTTTATAGTGGATACGAGTTGATAATGAAAAAAAATGGAGTAGAAAGCCTATCTGATACATTTTTTATTTTATTTTATTTTTAATTTTATTCTAAACCTGCTGCTTCACTTTTAGGATCATTGGGAGATCTCTGCTTCTCTTTTAAAATATTTTTTACAATTTATTTTTGTGGTTAAAAAGTTGGTAGCATAGAATTGTCCAAAATGTCTTGATATGCTGAAGCATTTGAGGTTAGTCCTTTAAAATAATTCCTAAAATACAGTTCTGCAGAATATTTAGACAGGAGGATCTTCCACGACTACATTTCTAGCACTGGATGAATCCTATCACAGTTACAGGTCAATGGAGACACAACCTTGTTCTTTCACCGTCAGGTCTATCGCACGACTGGCTAACATTCAGGAAGCTGCCCTGCGCACGGCAGCTAAAAGCACCGAGGTTCTGCTGGACCACGAGAAGGAATGGAAGCTGGGTAAGTGCATCCTGCGCTTCCCTGAGATCCTTCAGAAGATCACGGACGACCTGCTCCTGCACACACTGTGTGATTACCTGTACGAGCAGGCCACCACCTTCACCGAGTTCTACGACTCCTGCTACTGTGTGGAGAAGGACCGGCAGACAGGTGCGTGCAAACCTCACCTCAAATTTGTAACGCTTTTCACTGCTAAAGTAGGTTTTTATTTTCTAATGTTTTCATGGTTACTAT
Source organism: Paedocypris carbunculus (assembly GCA_028128575.1). Lineage (NCBI taxonomy): Eukaryota > Metazoa > Chordata > Actinopteri > Cypriniformes > Paedocypris > Paedocypris carbunculus. Next base: position 919,720 of record SOMO01000020.1, on the reverse strand, counting down.
TGACCAAATAATGTATAGTTATTTTTTCTCCTTCTTTTCATTCTATTTGAATTCTTTTTGATTTTCATCTTATTTCTTCTATTCTTTTTTTTCCCACTTTTTTTTCTTTCTATCTTTTTTTTTGTCGGTTTTTTTTTTTTTTTTTCTCTTCCATTATTGTTATTTGTTTTGTTTTTTTTTCTTCTTTTTTTCATGAATACATTTTGTATGATCATTAAAAGTTTAATCTATGATATTTTTAAATTTTAAATTATAGCAGTTCATTTATCGGTTAAGTTTTCTTCGTATCAAAGTTCGTATCAAAAGTTTATTTGTTTGACATGTTAAAAAAAAAAAAAAGATTTTGCTCTAATGTTAATTATATTTTAATCAAATTTGTTGTGTGTCATTTCAAAAGAGAGGGAACTCTTTTTATTATTCCCTTTTCAGTTTCAATCAAATTGTAAAACTAGTCATGGAAGACGGGGTCTTTCAGTTCAGACGTGTAAATCAGATTCTTTTGTTTAATTGTAATTTGCAAATCACATTCAGGAAAGATCTGGTGGGTAAAACCAGCATAATTCCTTGGTTTCATCAAGTTTGAAGCTGATCTTTTCAAACTGAACGGAACAAAAGAGAAAAGCAGCGTCTCACTAACAAAGACCTCTGCGTTGTTCTTCTCAGGGGAAGTGGTCAAAGTCAACATGTGGCGAATGCTCCTCTGTGACGCCACTGCCAGTGTGATGGCCAAAGGCTTTGACATTTTGGGCATCAATCCGGTCCAGAGGATGTAAACCGCTCCCAGATTCTTTTTGAGGTTTTTTTTGACGAACATCAAATCATGGCATCCAAAAGGCTCCCAAATAAAGTTATAATGGTTTTCCTTACTTTGTCTTTGCTTTTATTTTTCTTAAATTTGGAAATGCTTTTCGCAACCAATCATAGCCGCTGTACCGATGTTAGATTTTCCGGTTAAACTTTTAATTGAGTGCATTTTCATTTACCATCTTGGATTTTTAACAATATGCATTAAGAACGTTCTTCTCACTTGAATTGTTTTTGCAAAAAAAAAAAAAATCAATTTCGTAATGTTCTTTTCTTATTAGCTACTTAGTATCTGTGTTTCGCTTCCACAGAGTCCATTCACTTTCTGATGTGGGCAACGTATTTCATTTAAGATTTTTAATAGAGTTCAGTGTTTGTTTTGCTGGTGCCATCAGGATTAAATTAATTCCAGGGTGATAAATGCGTCGTCCACGCACGATAATCTGCTGAAAGATTAAGCGGGACGATTTCATTTACTCGGGGTTACTGGGTGTTTTCACGCTGGATGCTCTAAAGCGAGGAGCTTCTTGATAACTTCAGGACTGAGATCTAAATTATAGATGCGGACACATAATTACTCGAGGTGAGTTTGTTCATGTCGTACTTCAAACCTGCTTCGACTCACAAAAGACGGTTTTGTTGATGATCAAGCGGAACCGTTCATCAGGACTGGTTTTGAAATCAGAATGACGTCCCAAAACGTGACTGTAGTAAAGTTTGGCTGGTGAAGGTCAGTCATGTAAATTTACTGTAAATGTAGGACGCAGTGTAATGGTAATAGTATTAAACACTTTGTCCAACTTTCTTTTTTTTTTTAAACATTAAAGTACAGATATAGATGGAGTGTGCTGGACTCACAACTTAATTTTTCACAACTCAAAAACAATTTCAACTGGCTTTGATAGTCGTTGTATTCAAGATGTCAATGGCTTCTATTAAAAACGGACTTTGAAACTCTCGCCACGATTATTGTGAGAGCATGATGACATTTCTTGTCTTGTATCAGCCAATTAGAACTGCTCTCTTGAAATTAGTTTTCCTTGTTAAACCTAGTTTAAATACGTGCATTTCGTTTGTTAACCTGGATTTTAACAATATGCATTAAGAACATTCTCCTCCCTTGAACAAAAATCTAAATTCTTCTGCATTGAACAAAAAAGAACATTCTTCTCCCTTGCAAAATTAAAAATCAATTT
>SOMO01000020.1:905264-917050 GCA_028128575.1 Paedocypris carbunculus | reverse complement strand
AAAAAAAAAAACCCAAAAAGCTGAAGCAGCAGAACACAACGCGGCTAACGCGGCTAACTCGCCTCGGCTGACGGCGATACAACACGAGTTGTCTTGTGCTCCGTGCCGAGGGAAACGCTTTTCCGAGCGCTATATTCCAGAACATGTCACTTGGATCCTCCGTTAATGCTTCTAAACGGCGCGAGCGGAGAGTTCTGGAGGCAACCTCCGCGACACATTAGCCTGCGCTACAGTCTCTTAAATGGGATGAGACATTTCATTACTCTGACACTCTCTCTTGTCAGTCCCGATAATGGCGAGCGCGGTGGCTTTCTTGGAGCACCTCATCACACTGTACTTCTTACTTGTCCGCAGGCCGAATGGCTGATGTAATAAAACGGGCCCTTAACTCGCCACGATAGCGTGGTTCTGGAACACCTTAGAAGGAGTCACTTCATCATCTCCATGGCCTGTTCACATGAACACCCACTTTGCTTTCTGGTTCCTTCATATGACAGATAGTGCAGGGATTTCAAAGCTCCCCGGGGTTCAGCCAATAAGCGGCTTTATGCTTTCGAGTCCTTGGTTTTGGGTCTGAAAGAGTCTCGCACAGCTGTCAGGGCCGATGCCACCAGGTGTCCCCCCACTTTCCAGTGCCATTCTGGAGATCGGCCCCTGTCCAAGGAGAAATAAAGTTGGATAATTGCGTTTGCAACTAAAAAAGAAATAATGAAGCAGCAAGATTGGCAAAGGTTTGCTTCAAATTCTCTTTAATATCTTCAATGTTTATGTTGACTGTTTTTAGATTAACGTGCGCGTGTGTGTGTGTGTTTTGCTGAAATTATCTCATAATTATAATTCTACACAAATGTAATTGATAAATGTATATTTATGATGCAATATTTTTATTTAAAAAAAAAAAAAAAAAAGCATTTTTACCAAAAGTGACTCCGTTACATACAGTTCATGTGAACTCAAACTTAAAATGTATAAACTGTAAAATGTTAATGTGTTTTTAAAATAGACATTGAAATACATTTTAGAAATATAGTATATACAGTATATATAAATATACAAAAATTGTTAAATAAATTGAAAAATAAATAAACGGCTATCCTGACTCCAGATACCTCCAAAGCTCCAAACTGTTATCTATATAATTGAGACTTGCATTGGAAACTGTAATAATGGAAGCCAGTACCGTTTGATGTAAAGAAGCCCACCTTGTGTCTGTCCGACTGAGATGTGTGACCCGTGACTTTTTTGATCCCAGTGACTCGATAAAGAAAAAGCAGCATAAAACTTGAGCCTGAACTCCTTTGTCAATAACGGCCGAGTGTTGAGCAGAAGTAGAAGACACAAACAGCGGCCCTGTAGATGGATCCGGGTTCCAAGTCCTAGAGATGAATAGATTTATAATGAATCAGCAGTTGAACAACTTTGCCTTATTATCTCACAATTCATTTGAAACCCTCAATTTCAGCTTTTCTGTGTGAAAGTTGCATGTTCAGCAGTTAAATGGTTCCAAACCATCGGCCCAAATCATTTTATCTCCTTGTTTTCCCTTTGAGCTGATAAGATACAGTTCACCCTAGTTCCCCTTGTTGCAGATTTGCGTTCTTGTTGATTTTGTAATGCTTTATTTTGGGGGATTCCCCCGGCTAATTTCAAATCACATTCTACTAACAGATGCATTTCTCCATTTTCTTCAATGCCTTGGGCAGCCTAGTGAAATTGGATAGAGTCATTTCCTTTCCACAGTGAGTTCTCACATATTGCTCTGTTAAATTCTTCTTCTTCTTCTTTATCTTCTATATCTTCTTTGAAGGTATAGAATTGTTTATTGTTTTTGTTAAATAATTCCAAGTGATCTGCCCGCTTCTTTTGATAGCTTTTCATATGTTTGTCCTGTGGTCAGACAAGTATTTTTGTGATAAATCCCTTAACCAATCACAATTCAGCCATTATTTGTTGCACGCAGGTAAAGTTAAATTAGCCCCGCCCCTGCCTTCACATTATGATTTGCTGGCTCTCTCACTATACGTAGATTACATTGCGAAGATGCTGTTTCTTCAAACATTGTCCCTGCATTTTCAGCCCAGTTGACTGGACATGGAAGGTTCGACTTTTATTAGTTTCAGTGCCGGAATAAAGGGATTTTGTGATGGGACTGAAGCACACGGATATATAATCTGGAGAGTCAATTGAACTGCTTTAAAGGGACGTGAGAAGGAGGGCAATTTTTGGTGAGTAATTGCCTGTTTTAGGTTGTTATTCAACCTATGAAAGTTATGATGGCAGTACTATAGCAATGTAGAATGCAATGAATCTTGTGGGATCATTTCCTTTACCACTCACAGTAGTAGGGGATTGTTCCCATTTACTCCAACAGCTGTATTTCTGGATGTTAAGATGTTCTTTTTAGAACTATAAATTGCTTTTTCAGAGGCGGATTGAGATATTAATGCATTTACTAGTAATTCTTGCTATTACTCAGATGAATCATCAGGTGCTTCTCACCTCAGAAGAAGGTGCTGCAGTGCTGGTCTGGCTCCTGCGGCGTGCAGTATGTACTGATAGACTTCTGTTTCCTTATCCAGGGTCTCCACCACCTCACTGTGCTGAAGATCTGCCTGCCACAGACTCTGCTCTCTCAGCACTCGGTGGAAGACTTCCTGCTGTGGAGCATCTATTTCTGTCGTTGCTTTCCATAATCGCAGTGGAATCCCATCTTCCACCTATACAATTCATACCCGATTATCAGTGATATGATAGACTGGAGAACGTTTCCACTATTCAGTTTGTGATGATGCCATGTGTTCTAGAAGAACATGAGCAAACCTTTTTGAAAGCCACTTCCACGTGGTCGCAGGATGAGCAGGTCATCCACCCTTTGGACTTTTCTTTGGCCTCCTGAAGAAGCTTCTGTGTGAGCAGGGCCAGTTTGGTTTGGTCCGTGGGTTTGTTTTCTTCACACGTTTCATTTTGTTGAACTGCATCGTTGTGTTGTAATTCTTCATTAAAACATCCCGCTTCTTGGCCTTGCCAGTATTTCGGGATCTAATTGGATGGTTCAGGTTAACAAAATATAAATATAAATCAGAATTTTTACGTTGAATTTAATCTCAGTTTCATACAATTCATATAAAAACATTTTTAACAGTGTAACATTTAATTATCACGTTTGTCATTACATTTTACTACAATTGTTTCAGTTGTCACACATCCTAACAAAGACTAGATCTTTATAACGGTCTGGTTTTTCTCCGGTTCGAAGAATGAATTCAGATTTGATCTAATTATGTTTGGATAAATAAAGTACAAGATTATTTAAAATAAGCTCTGATGTAAACGAGTAAGACCCCTGAACATGATCTAAATCTGGTTGGATTTGCTTGGTTTTGTCGGTTTAAACCTACTCTCCCTCCAGTAGGATAAAAAAAAAACTTTAGGATTATGGATCCGAACGGAGCATCCAGATTGCATCCAGATGGGACGCACATAAGCATGAGAAACGATTTGCTGAAAGGAATCTGTTGTACCTGGAAAAGGCGAGAGCATTCGGCAACCATATGCGACAGTCCCTGTGTTGCAGCCAGGTTCTCACTCAGGTCCCTCTGGTCTGGTCTTCCCAAGCTGTACTTCCGCTGCCTAGATCTGCGTTTGAATGCAGAATTAGATGCACAAGGGGGGTATTCACACCAGAAATGTCTAGTCCATAAACTATTTCATGCAAATATATAAGTGAACAGGCAAAAAAGAAACCACGGTAGCCCTGAAAGTAAACATTGAAAATGCCAACTCTTCAAAAAGACCAGGCTTGAGAATACTTTCCTGAAAGCCATACTTGAGTAAAAGTACTAATACAAAACTGTAAATGAGAGTGCAAATAAATGTCTGTGTCCCACTGCAATTGGTCAAGGTCCATCGCAGTGCGTATCCCGCCTTCAGGTCCAGATTTGCTGAGATTGGCTCTGAGCAGCAATTGAATAACGTGCAAACGCCACCAACATTAAATCTTGACGAAATCACGCTGGCAATTATTAATACCAATTTGCAGACTCCGCTTAATCCAAATTCACCCCTGCAGACCCTGGCCTGCTTTCATCATTCTTATCCGTGTCCTTTTCTCAATCATTTTCCCAGTGTTTCATTAACCATCTGAACTGAATTACTGATACAATATCGGCCTTATCTGTGAAATAAAAACCAGATGTGGGCCTCTTGCCGTATTACATAAGCTGCTCTCACAAAACTGACCCCTAGTGATCATAAAAGAAAAAAAAACTTTGACTTTTTAACTGGAACTGATGTAATCATGCCTGGAAGATTTCTTATGCAGTGAAGAAAATCTGAAAGTAGTTATAACTGGTTATTACTATGATGTGCAAGCTTATTATTCATTTGGCGGACAAGTGGACGCATATGGCAGCGATACGGCGCTACACAAACATCATAAAAGGTTACGCAAGCATCACAATCCAGTGGTTTTGACCGCTAGGACGCACCTCATGCTGGTCCTCTCTCTTTTGAAGGAGTTGAGGTGGAACAAGGAGGGAGCCAAGCAAACCGCGATGTTCGTTGGTGTCATCTGATTCTCCTCCACACAAGCGACTACCTCCTGGAGGAAGAGGAGAAGACTCTGAAGGGCCTCCCTGTTCTCATCAGGCAGGAGGTAGATGGCTGCTTGAACTCCCGCAAACTGTTGGTCTTTGGGAAAGTCTACGAGGAAATCAGTTTTATTAAAAGCAGGTTAAAGATTGGGAAAGAGGCAAGTTGATTTGATTTTCAGTAGCATCCTGGACAGGTATGCATACTGTATAGTTCCCCAGAATTCTGGATTCAGCATGCCATGCCACGAGTTGCGCTCTTTGCAAAGTTTTTTTTGTTGTGTGCGTGAAGAATTGGGCAATATTTTAATAAGGCGTTTTGTTTCACTTCGAGATGATTTTGCACCGTTATTTACATTTGAGAGCGGCAGAGCTTAAGTACGCACCTCCTGGTTAAATACGTGCAAATCTCGCAGATTATTTTTGTGTCCTTAAGCAAAACTGTAATTAGGCCAAGCAACTGTCCAATGAATTTGTTTCTTGATGTCACAATCATTCTCATATTTGTAAACCATTCAATGACCAATATTTCATGTTCATCTGATTTTAAGTAGGCATTTTCAATGGACTTGAATTAGAAGCAAAACCTGTCGTCATTAACAATTTGGGTTCTCGACACATGATTAGTGTTGGTGTCATTACTCCTAATACAACATTTTTGTGACAGGTTTTGTCTGGACTTACATTGGTAGATGTGCAGAAAGCTTTCACACAGTTTACTGGAGAAGATGGGCTCAGGAAGGTCTCTGAAATATTGCTTCACCATGTCAGCCACGTCAAAAGCTGATTGATTTTCAAAGGACACGCCATCGGGGTCGGCCTCCACCATGTCCCTTACATTTTGAATGCGGGATTTCACTCCAGATTTTCGAAAGAGTCCCACCTGTTAGAGTTCAAGCCAGACATGTGTTAGGGAATAGAAGGAATTCCAGTAGGATTAAGTGCTAAACTATTCCTTAAGGAAGTTGGTAATACATTTATATTTCTCTAATGCAGTTTTGATTACTTGGAACTTACAATTGTTGTTGAGCAAGATTTATTATGCATCAATTGAACATCTTGCTCAGCCTAATGAAAAGCAAGTTTACTCTAAAGTTGTATTCAAATCTGTTTAGTTTGTTTAGATGAATACACACATGTCTATTGGTGTAAACCAAAAAGATGGTCTTGTTTTGGTTATACAGGTCCTTTAATAGTACAATTATTAAAGAACAGTAGATTAAAGAACATTTTGAATTAACAGATCCCAGTAATGGAAATGGGATTTCCACAGATTTGTCAGAATCAATCGTAGTTTAATCTGGAGCTCCATTAGAAGTCTTCATGAAATTTAAATTCACGCAAGTTTTTACAGTAAGTTTAGTTTACCATCATTTTTTCCCCATCCTGTCCTGCACTTTTATCAAATGATAGAAACAAACTAATATAACACCAGCTGCAAAAAAATAAATTTTCATTTTTTCCCCATATTGACCTTGGGATTAAATTCCAGAATCACATGCAAAAATAATAAAATTTCAAAAGCAAATTATATGCACATTCAAATTGGTGCAGACCAAAACATCTAAATTCACGTCTTTTTTCTGACGGAAACCCACCCTAAACTTAATACCACCACTCCACTCGAGCTCCAGTGGTGACTTTGGAGATTATTTGTGTGTGGAGTTCCATTTATATGCACTTCAGTACAATTTTCTATCGACAGTTACCACTCCAAAAAGTCTTTGAGGTCATACCTGATCCAAGCACTCTGCTCTCAAGAACTCCATTGCTCTTAAAATACTCGGTGGCAAAGGTTTCCCAGATTGCTGAACACTTTGGAGCAAAGGCACGGCAAACACCTTTCTGTGCTTGTGCTCTGATGGTTTGACCTTTCTGTAGACTTTTGGCACAGTCCTTGAAAGAGAAGGAAAAAAAAAACATGTAATGCCTTTAGATTGGCTCTTGCTCTACCAATTTATTTTTGTCGGAGATAATGAAGTTCTCCCAGAAATTAATCAACGGAATAGCCGTGTGTATATTTAGCAAATCACATTAAACAAATTAGCAGTGTTGCAGTGCCCTCATGCGGATCAGTGTCATTGATAAATGTTGAACTGACATTTAATTTGTTTGTTGTAATAAGCTTCTTGTTCTTTCCTTTGTCTGGGTGATAGTAGTGAAGAAATGAAGTAATTAGTTCTGAAGTTGTGGTTTTAATCTTTAAGTACATTTAATCTCTGAGCACATATTGGTCTGCTGAGAGAAGGCACATGATGAATCTGGAAATGTCTGTTTTGTTCAGCAAAGTCTATATTGATTTATGTTCTGGAAAGGTCTTTTTTTCGTTGACTTTGAACCGACTGCCGTTACGAGAACCTGACGGCAAATCAACGCCTGCTTCTCGCCGCTTTTTTATAAATCAGGTTTAGGGATCTGGAGATGAAACTTGAAAGCCAATTAAATTTGTACTTGTGAGAGCCTCCTAATCTGACCAAAAATTGGGCCCTCAAAATTTCAGACAATTTGGCTCTTTCGCTTAGTTTAATCTCAATTATGGTGTGAAGTTGCTTTTTTCGTTCAGCTCTCATCTGTATGCGTCTTCCCTGATTTTCTTGATTATGTAGTCGAGTTCTTCTTGTGCATGACTGAAGTGGCTTATCTGAGGAACGACATGTGCTTAGCACAAATTTGCAATTTGGCACATTTGCGCCTGGATAAGGTAAAATATAGACAATTATGTGACCATAACACATTACAAGAAATATAATACTGTTCTATGTTTGAGAAGACTCACAACAAAACGTTTATACAAGAAGTTAGTTCATAACAGAGTAACACATGGACATTTATGGAAATATTGAAACAACAAGACTTTATTAAATATCTGTGACGTAAATTTGCCATAGTATTTTATTTTATTTTTTTATTTAATTGATTTGGCTTAAATGAATAGTTTAATGTTTAAAAAAAATAGATAATAATTTAATATTAATTGAATAAAGAGTTTTTCTAACAGACTAAGCAAAGAGCTCTGAACACAAAATTGAAATTGTTATTTTTGCCGTCATGTAACAAATACTGTATGCTGCAGAGTTTTAGATTAATGCAGGTTTTAAAGCTGTATACATTTTAATCTAGAGCCAAACACAATATTAATGTCATTATTAAAAAGAAATTACAAATTTGATCAATGGTCAGTTGGACATCAACTGCTCAAATTCTCAAAATCAAATCTGCACTTTAAATCAGTATCTTCTCATGCTGTAACATTCCAGAATAACTGCATGAGTAATTTTCCTGAAGTGTTGAAAGAGAGCAAGCTTCAGCTCTTGGTCACACAGCATATGGTGCACAGCAGAGCTTTTGTTCTTTGTTTCCATCTCAGAACTCTTGAAACCTTTTCAGTTTGCTCTGCTATTAGGTCTCAAGGTTGCTTCCCACCTAAATAATGAATGGTACTCTAAACAGCAGGTCGCTCCCTTGTGCTTTCCCCCCTGCTGCTTCATTTTTGAAAGCACACTACAGTTGCCAAATTTTATTCCATTGTAGCCCAAAGTTCTTTCTTTAACCCGTCTTACCAGTTCCAGCCTTGCTTGCTGAACGGTGAGTGCTTGTCCATCAAGGCTGTGAGTCTGAGAAGGCTCAGTCTCTGCAGCATGGAGACATGTGTGGTTGATTTGCTCTCTACGCCTCGGTTGGCTCTCACCGAAAGCATCTGGGCGCTGGACCAGTGCGGCCTACGTGGCCTGAAATGCAGAGAATCAAGCAAGATTTATCCCAATGTGGTTTGTCATTATGAGTCATTCTTGGATAACTGATGAGAAACTTCAGAAATGAAAGCGTCACTATAGAATGTAGTGTCAATTAGAGCGTTTTGAAGGACTTTCCTTTAGATATAGAAGGTTCTGTTCCAGCAGCAAAAGCTTAATGGTGGTTTGTGTGTGTCTTACCGATCGGTATCTTCTCCAGTCTGAGCAATATGTGGCAATGCTTCAGGGCTTTGGTTGTAAATCTCTTCGAGGGGAGCACCATCTGTCTCCTCGGGCTCCTTGATCTCGAGGGGGATGTCAGTCAGAGAAGAGGGTGAGGGAGTTTCCGAGTGCAAAAAGTCAGAGTCCCCGTCCTCTGACAGCTTGTCTGTCCATGAAGTTACCAACTGCTGCAGCCCACAAATACGCTCCATCACATTGTCCAATGCTGAGAAGACGTCATCGTCCAAAATCTGCACTTGATCTGGCACATTATCGTAAATGCTGACACGGTGGTCACAAGTCGCCAATGGACTGCGAGCTTGTTCCTGGTCTTTGGGCTTGCTGCTTCGACATCGTCGACCTTGGTAGCCATGGAAGCTTCCAGTTCTCCAGTTGACCAATGTGTTGTCGATGGGTGATAAAGCGCTGTTATGAGAAAGAACTGTGGGGAATGTTCCAGGCTTGTGTCCGTGGGGAATTTCAAAGACAGAATTCACATCAAGAGTCACCTGATGGTTCAGATCTTGCTTGCCACTTTCTTGTTTGGAAAGACCAGGGCGTTTGCAGTTGCTCCGTACCCTGGTCACCGGACTTGGTGTGCTGACTGCACTGCTGCTTTCTGATGGACTACTGCTGGATCCAGAAGGTGACGAGCAGGTAGGAGGACTGTCATTGTTGTTCTGGGCGCTTGGAATGTCAATACACTGGAGTTTAAGCCCATCCACACCAAGGCCTTCCTGAAGAATTGGTGCGCTTATGACTAGTCTGTTTTTTCCGCAACGGGATCGAGACACATTGCCTCCCAGTCTAAGTTTCTCCATCTTTTGAAAAAGACTTTTGCCTTTCTTTAAGTGAGACCTTTCTGGAAGGCTCTCCTCCCCACTTAATGTGTGATGATCGCTTGGTGACGATGGCCTGCTGGAGGAAGTATCAGGAGATTGGGGCATGTAGTTTGAGGAGCATCTGGAGGAGCTGCGACTTATTTTGCAGTCTTCTACTGTTTTATTGGGAGCACATCCTTCATCACTGTCAACATTGCTTGAACTGTGAGTGGAACAAAGCTCGTGATAGTCCCCGCCATCAGAAAGAGATGCGTCACAGCTTCCTGTTCTTCTCAGATTTGAAATGGAGCACTTTGGCAATGAATGGAGCTCCCCATCATCCACACGAATCCAGCATTTGCGCTTTCGGTTAAAAGACCATTTTGGACTGATAGCATAAGGTCCATCAACATTCTCTTCAACTCTCTATATGAACAAAGTAAGGAAACATGGTAGCAAGTTTTTTTTTTCGGTATTGCATTTCATTCAACGTCTACATACCCGTCTTTTCGACCGGCCCAACTCCAGTTTAATTTCCACACACTTGTTCAACATGTTTAATCTCCTGAAGGGATAAAAAGGAAAGAACCCAGCATGATTTTCCTCACAATCCTTTACTGATTAGCAAGACACCTTTCTTTTCAGTTAACAGAGCATAGTTTTCTGCTGATGAGGTGGTTGTCCTACCTGCAAAGAGACTCTGTAGCATCTTTGTCCAGAAAATCATGATCTCTTTTTACCCAATCTATGTCGATAGGGAAACCGTTATCTGGAAAGCATATTAAATAAATAGTTAGTAGATTTTTGTCTTATGCAGTTGCATAAAAACAAATGTATGCGACTAGAATGTGAAGGAGAAACTGTTACCGAGGAATAGCTGTGCGTACTGAGGGAAGCCAGCAGCTTGGAGCCAATCACAGGCCTCTTTGGCTTCAATCTCTGCAAAGATGGAAAAAATTTAAATAAATTAATGCGCTTGGACATACCAAGCATGTCAACTCTAAATTTACGTGATGCTTACATTGCTGATAGTTAAGAATATTTGACTGGTCTCTCTAAGTGTCATTCGGTTATCTTTTTTCATCTTTCATTTTTTCACATGTCAGCATAAATTGTGGTCCATGTCATAGGATACATCTTTCCCATGGACGACGATTAAGATGAGATGGGCAAAACTGTGAGGAACCTATAACTCAGATATGTATCTACAGAGATCAAGATATCACAATTTTCAGCGGATTACGAAATTCCCTGATTGACCTTGTTGATAACCGCTCCTGGTTAATAGTTGGAAGCAATTCTTGTTAGTTCCCCACGTGAACCACATTTGAACAATGCAGCCTAGAAGTTACCGACTGTACTGTGGGAAGTTTCTCTCCTCGCATTGCATCAGTAGTGCCAATCTCTGACGCAGTAATCATTACCGCTTCAAATTACCGAGTTCCAGCCGTTTCGAAGAACTTTGGGAATTATATAAGCACGATCATATCACACCGCCTTCCACTGTTTAATAGTTTTCAGTAGGGAAAGGCACTTCCTTTTCCAAATACCTCGGGCGGCCCTTCAGGAAGTTGTGCTTTTAGAGTTTGGATGCTGATAACAGATGTGGCTTGTGATTGTCCTCCTCCCATCCCGGAGGTCTCTCCAAGCCTACAAACATCTAAATGCTCTGGGAAGGTCTTTGCTAATGGTGCTACGTGCTGCACAGACTGTAATCTCTGGGTGATGGCATTAGATTGGTCGGCTGGTGCCTCCGTCCACCATCGGAGAAAGCTGCTGCAAATAAAACCTTCATGTTGAAGCCACTAGATAAAGTGCTATCAAGAGACCCCCAAGGCTTCAACAAGGGCCATCAACGCCTGATCTGAGAAGCTCTTAAAGAATCGATTGACATGAGAAAAGCATCTAAGAGACTCGGAACATGTTGTTTGTTAGATAACTCAGGCGGTTTTTACTTTGGAGGAATTTCTTTAGCCCGACATAAAACTACATGTGCTTATTACTGCAAATAACACCTCTTGCTCTTCAAGGTTAAGAGTAAATCTTGAGTGTTTTGTGGATTTATTTTATGGTTTCCGTAAGTCAGTCCCGGAAAATATTCTTTTCTTTGGATACCAGTAAATCTGATTGTATGGTTGTCCGTTGATTGAACGTGAGAACAAATGAAGTGGTGATTCATTAACTATTATTTGTTTAACGTAAAGTTTGAAAAGATCAAGCCAACACTTAACCAGCTTTTTTTGCACTTCTTTGTAGTGGTTTTGTTGAAAAGCTTGGCAGATAGACAGGAATGACTTCACTGGTATAATTGCTCAGACTCTGTTGTTCACCCCTGTTGCTAACAACAATCATTTCGCAGAAGTTGTGCCAGTGAAAAGATCATTCATGACACCAGAGCCAAAGATGCTGCAAATTATTAATTA
>SOMO01000020.1:882060-897355 GCA_028128575.1 Paedocypris carbunculus | reverse complement strand
AAAACAAAACAAAACAAAAAGCTTGTCTCAGTCAAAGTCAAATGTGCAAAAAATTGCAACCACTAATTCACGTTCACGCGATTTCAGCACCCTGCAGATGGTGATATTGCCTCATCCGGCCAAGAAATTAACTGCGGTAATTGGTTCACTGCTTTTCTATATTAATTAGGTCTAGAGAGAGATTCTAGAGATTATTCTGAGGGGCTTTTGTTCTGAATGCCACTCAGCATTGTTTTTGAGTAAAGTTCATCTGTATTTCAGGGTTGGAACAGAATAAGGAAAGGTTTGTTGTTTATTTGTCACACCTGAAAGGAGAGAAGAGTCGAGTGCTGCAGGTAAATGGACTGCTCTCGTACGCTTGAAGAGACTCAACAAATGGCACGAATGCTAATGTGTTTCCTTCCCTCTCAATCTGCCTGAGATTATATGTCACGAGAGGCGGCTCGGTGGAGTGTCCGTCGTATTTTGCATATTTCTCCTGAATTTTGTCTAAGGAAGTTTTATTTCAGCGGCATAATCGTTTCACGTTGATTTGCCGCACAATTTTGCATCGAAACACGTAATGTCATGGCCACTGGAAGATCAGTAATTGCTTTGGTTGCTTCATTTAGTAATTGATCTGTCAGATGTTTGTCCATTTCATTTTGCTGATTGATGGAATGCTTTAGTTAGTTTGAGATCGAAAGGCAATGTTCTTCAGAAGCTGATTTGTTATGGTCCTCTGAAATGTCGATAAGGATCTCAAGCATGACACAGATTCCCAGACGAACGTGATTTTGGCAATGTTTTAAAGCAAATAGCTGGCTCTAGTCACCTCATCTTACTGCTTTAGATTGATAAATGGGATCTTCTTCTATCCCCCCTGTTGATTTCTTCTCAAGGTTGATCAAAGGTAAAATCTATCCAGTGTTGTTTTCAGGTGATATTAGGATGGACACGAGCAAAATAAAATATTTTATTGCATCAAAGAACAGCATTTTCATATTTAAAATCACGTCGCCAGAGGTGTAAAGAGTACCTGAAAACCATACTTGAGTAAAAGTACAGACACCTTACTGTACAAATGACTCCATTACAAGTTACACAAGACAACAATTCTAAGATGACTTGAGTAAAAGTATCCAATTTTAAAATAACACGAGTATTTTACTCGTACTGAATTTAGGCTAAAAGCACAGAGCAATGTGAAAAACAAGAAACTCTTTATAATTCACTAATAAAGAAATGAAATTGAACACATCAATGTTTCAAAATGGCAGAAAAATTAGAATGAAAAAAACACAAAGATCAGTCTCAGTCAAACTCAAATGTGCAAAAAAGTCCAACCACTAATTTACGTTCACGTGATTTAGCTCATAAGTAGTACCTTCAGCACCAGGAAATTAACCGCGAAGAATTAGAAGAAGATGCCGACTTGTCACACACTAACGGATTGTAATGAGTAACAGTGCCCATTCCAATGTAGTGGAGTAAAGTGTACATTTACTCATATGATATGTATACTATACTTATATCAAAAATGTAGTCAAAATGTGCTCATATTTTTGATACTTGGTACAAGTACAAAGTAGCATAAATACTCAAGTAATGTAACAAAGTCAATTTACTCAAGTACTTAACAGCACTGCATGGTTTCAATATTCAGCAAATAATTGTTAGACGCGTGGATCAATTCCTGTGAACCAAACCCCTAAACTTTGTTGTTGTGAACCCCATGCTGTACTGAAGCCTTTTTCTTTTACTCTACCTGCTTTAGACTTTACACACCTTTTCTGCACATAATCTGTGTTGGATTAGGAATAGTGTTTTTCTGTGTTTGTTCCGTCCTGGTGTTCTACAATGTAAAGTGTGATAGATTTGGCAACTAAGCAGAGTTGACTGAAGTTTGAGGTTAGAGGGCGTTTTATGGACTCTGTGTTGAGTGGTGCATTTGGTGGTGATCATGGTTTCATTATATTCAAGCAGACTGCTCATCTGTCATGGTGATGCAGAACAAGACCAACGTTCCGACATCAGAGCAGAACAGGTGTTCCGAGGAACCACATCTCCTTGCCTGGAATGACCTACACCAAGGTCAGACAGGGTAACCGTGAGGACAGGCATCAGATGTGGACTGATATCATTTTGTGAATAATTTATGGCGTAAATGGCATGCATGTCCACGCTATGAATATTTAGAGGGTTTAAATGTCATATGGTGAAATGCTAATTAGCTTAGCAACATAGATTCCAAGAATGCGTTTAGCTGGACCACTTTTACATAATTTATGACAGGTAGATGAAAATCACTGGTTTGCACATAGTATTTTTTTAAACAACGGCTCATGTAAATTCATCAAGCATCAACCTTTTTATTGGTTTGAAATATTTAGGTTCCAAATCACCATTTTCCACCAAATGTAGTCTACAAATTGGTTCTTATGTATGCCAATTTGGGACATACATGTTAATCATAGAAAATAAGCATACGTGCAACTTGAATCTGGTCACTAAAAAGAAATTGAACCGAATTGTCAAGCTTTGTTCATCATTTGTATAAATATTTGCTTATATTTACAGTACATACGTATGTTTTATATCCATGTGTCTGCAGTTGTTCAAATTAATTGAATATAATTACATCTGTATGTACATTTATACTGTTGGGGTCTCTTTATTTCTAGATATTTGCCTCTAATTTCTAGATATTTTTAATATTTTAGATAATTGAAATTGGCTTGCAAAATCCCATCTCTATCTTCACGCCAACGGCAGAGCTGAAATAGCATAGCATTGCTTGAACTGCGTCAGAAATGTCTGCAGTGTGAAAGAAAAGTTGTTTTAAAGGGAAAGTGCTTTACTTACAGTTATTTGGCTNAAACGTTCAACGGACACTTTTATTCTGGCAACTGTTATTCGGGACCTCTGAGCAAATAATTCAATTCCCTCAAAATGTTTTATTTATTTATTTTCATGTTTTTGTTTTAATAAAAACAAACAAAACATTGTAATCATCCCAATGTATTTAAATGGAAAAATTAAAGCTCAATTATGGTAGATGAAGAGTAAGAGTAAAATTACAGAGTAAAATTAATATTCATTACATTCATTTCATGCATGTAAAGTTTTTTTTGGCTCTGGCGTGCTTTGGCTCTATGAATAATTATCCAATACTGTATTTGTAGTTGTATAATGATACTAACATCAGACTAAATATATTTACCAGTGTATATATTTCTGATTTTGTCTAAAATGCGATAAACACACACAATACACACCATTTGATTTAAACCAGTGAACTCCGTGTCAGCTCATCTCCAGCCTGACAGCTCCATGTCCGCTCTCTCTTATCTCATGTCAACAATACAAACAGCATCAGATGTGTGAAATGACCTTTTCCTGTCACTTTAACAGCAGCTTATTTTCTCTGGGCAGGTAGATTTACTATTCACTCGCTACTCTCTGGCTCTTTGTGTTTTAGTCAGCTGTTTTCTCTCCATGCACCCGATTCCTCTAGACCTGCTTATCCAGCGTTATCCAGTCTTCATTTCACCTCAAAATGAGGGTGTCTTGTGTCGGTCTGAATCCATCAACCCGGGTCCCGAGCCTTTTATTGGAAAGAAAAAGGCGACACAAGCATTGCACAAAGAGAGCAAGGAGGGCTGGAGTCAGACTTCCAGTCAGTGGATGAATAAGAGCAAGCGTGTGATTGAGGGTCCCGGGTGGAATGAGCTGCTAGTCGCGATGCCACTGATAACGGCAGCCACACATTGCCTGCAAGAGAGGCAGATTCTTCTGATAAGACGGCGAAGAGCCAAAGGTATTACATTGGAGAGGGTCGGCTGAGGTTTGAAATGTAAAAGTAAATGGTTTCCTTGGTTCTTGCTCTTCTTCAGACCAGGGGAATGAAAGCTGAGATGTAGTTGCCGACTATCTCTTAAGAAGGCATCTTGAGACTGAGCGAGAAAGCACAAGGGGACGTGTTGTCCGCAGACTGGTTGACAGTCAAAAGCAGCTCTTTTTCGTGGTGGTTTTTGTCGGCCAGGCAGTGCTGACAGAGACGCCACACTGGGACCCGTGAAGATAACCCCACTGGGCCTATAGGGCTCTAACAAACATGAGCAAAGATCATGCATTTCTGACAGCCTTTCTCATATGGAGAGTTCATCACAAGGAGCCTTCTACTTTCTAAAAGGCTGTTATTTCATGAAAAGTGGGAAGATTTGAATTTGTTTAAATCTAGTGCAATGTACTTATCCTTCCTTTTTTTTCTTCTAGCATATTTTGCGTTGTGTGTAGTATCTTTCAATGGAATAGGGATGAGTAGGAAAGCGCAGTTCTTTGCATGTCCTGTACTTAGAATTGACAATAAAGCTAACTTTGACTTAAGTGTAAGGAAAATCAACGCCACGGCAGCAGAGGGAGCTCTTCTCCTCTCTCTGCTTCAGTGGTGACTTCGTGCAGAGGCGCCATATTAACCAGGAAGTTTCACCAAACGTTTGTTTTTGCTGCATTCGCATAGTCTAGCATTTTGATGTGGTCCCTCATTGACAATGCTCACTCACTTTCTTTATTGAGAACCCTGTATGTGATGCCTTGATCTGTGATTTTTGACTTCTATGTTAAGTTGGTGCCAAGTCAATCTTTGTCTGATTAAAGTGTCACTGCAAAAGGATTCTCCATGTTTCTGCATTGACAATAATCAGCAATTATACAGTAAGCTGCTATAAATTGATCTCAGAAGTATTTTTACTTTACTTTACAGTCATTTAGCAGACGCTTTTATCCAAAGCGACGTACATTTCGTACATGAAATGTACAAGCGACTTACATTTCATTACAATTGTTACAATTTAACAAATTCTTGCTTTCCCTGGGAATCGAACCCATGATCCAACACTAGCGCTCTACAGACTGAGCTACTGGGAAAGTATTTGGTGCTTTGGTTTTAACAGTTGTCCACAGACCCTATTTTTAAATATAACTTCCTATTTAAAGTTGACATTGTTTTTCAATTAGCTGTTAGCCAAAATTGCATTCTGACAATTTTTATATTTTTTGAGTTGATTGGTTTTGTAGTAAGTATAGTGAATTGCTGATAGACAATTCATGTACTCATTCAGAATTGTTACATTGTATTCTTACAATTCCTTACTGGCTTCTGGGGATTGAACCTGTGAGTGTGTCCACAACATTCTCTACTAAGCTGCAGGAAGCTCATATTAAAAGACCCTCATGTTATATCCATCTCACTGACTAACCAGATGACCAAGTTATTCCATTTCATTTAAGAAGATCCCAAACATGCCGTGCTTCACGTTCCCTCCAGCTCACAAAAATGTGGAAGTTTGTCTTATAAGGCTCAGCAGCTTAACAGGCAAATGTCTCCTACAGTTTGCATGTTTGTTCTATGCACACAACAGTGCTTCGGGGTTTCAACAAGCTTCAGAACATAATCAAGGGATCTTTCTGCTTATTGTAGGTCTACTGAAAGAATCCGTTATCCTCCTCCTACTTTGACCCAAATTGAGATTGAAAAAATAACAAGAAGCCCCTTCAGATTCAAATTCACCAGCTTGTTCTTTGTCGCTCTTTGCCCTTTTTTCAAAATGCCATTTGAGGTTCTAGAATGCTCTGATGATTAATGGCAATGGTTCTGGAATGCTTGATCATAACCCCCACTTTTCGTCTTTTGCAAGACTTTGTTATTGTATAGAGGAGGTGGCACCAGTGAGCCGAGTTCTACCCTATATATTTTTTCTCTTTATTTTTGAGACTTTTTCCATTTAAATGGTTTTGTATTTTCACACAGCGATTTTGGAACAGTTGTACTGTAACTGTGAAAAGCGCTTTACAAATGCATTTTAAATGGTTGTTTTCCTAGCCATTGTTGTCTTTTGGCTTGCTTTTTACTAGCCATAGTCATAGTCATAGTGCCACGATTATTTTGTTCACTTTAAAAATACTTTTATTTTTCAGTGCTAGTATTGCTCATGTTTTGGTTCAAGGTTTTTTGTTCATTTTTCATTTTGGCTAGGTGGGTGGGGTTTAGGGGACCAGCAGCCAATCCCAGCATCTCTGAGCTGATGGAGATTTGAATAAGAGTGAGACAAACACACAGTTATGCATTCCCTATCACACACACTCTCACTGATACACATGTTTTACACTGTGGTAAGAAACACACGGAAAACAAAATTCACACTTCCACACAAAGTCCATTTGTTTTTATGTTGTAGACACATCTGCACTGCTCGATATTTTTTGAAACCAAAGCAGCTGTAAATATTTCACTGCATGTTTAAAATATTTCTACATCAGCACAGAGACGGCTGTAAGAGCTGAAAGTTGCTAAAGCTTTTCCAGCTGAGCCGTTTAAGGCTTTGGAACTGTGTTTAAGGAGAAAGACTTTTAAGCACAACAGAGAGGCTTGCCAAGCAATGCTTCAGCAGTCTGTGTGCACAAAGTAATGTGCAAAACAGTTTGCCAATTTTAACAGATAATTAACAAAAAAAAACCTTCACTCGTCTGACTTCAGTAACTGTTGTGACTGCTTAGGGGCTGTTTAGACTTATTCCTCACATGCATAGACATATACATTGATATACAAAACATTTAGATCAAAGTGAGCTAGATAGACAGACATATAAATAGATAGACAGCTTGGAGGTTTAAAATTTTGAACAAACAAATCGTTTGGTAGACAATCTGGTGTATTAACCGGTCTCTTTTATGCATGGATAATGGATAAATAGGGTATTGAGACACACAAAAGGACACTTTCATAAAGACAGACTGACAGATAGATAAACAAACAAACAGAAAATAGGACAATTATATATTTTTTATAATCTAGATACCTTGTAAAAACTTTTCCCATGATCTTTTGAGGCCATAAAAGTGAGGAAATGTGCAGCATGTTCCCATAAACCATATTCTTATTTGCTGAAGGCGCCTTTACAAGACTATTTTAGATTTTTAGGCATCAAGTGATCCATAATGCCTTGTGACTGTTAGATGTACTGCTTATAGTCATGTGAAGAAAAAAAAATTATTTTCAGGCTCCATGAAAAACTCTGCAGAGTGCTTTTTATCATCATTTAACATTTTTGGTTTTGCTTTCATATGAATTGGAAAGGGAAGATGATGTGGGTCGAGGTTAAACCAGGTTAAGTTCTTCAAAAGTGTCCTTAAAGACACGTGGCTTATTCCTTCAAGTACTGTAGATTTGTGTGCTTTTGTTTTCATTTACAAGTGTGACTTTTGTTCTCATTTTTGTTTTCAGTGTCAAGATAATACAGTTTGGTCATTGTATGGAGAAGTTGGACATTTATTCTAGTACCTTTACAACTATTAAATTACAAGGTCAAAACAGAAACAATATGACCAGACCGGGATAACAAGAACCTAGTCAAACATTGTCATAGCTATGGAGGTATGGAGTTCACTTCTTTTACATTCACTTGTAATTCCTGAAGTTATTTGCCAATAAGTGTCATGGATAGACCACAGAATGTAGTTGTATAATTCTAAGATCTGTTCTGGCATTTTTTGTGAAAACGTATTGGTAAGATTTAATTGTTCAGGGGAACCTATAACTATGAAAACACTTTAAATACAAAATAACAAAAATCACTGCAATTTGAAAATGTAGCTATTTAGATTAGTACGCTCACTAGATCAATCAGTGATCGTAATCATGAAATATGTCTTGACTCTGTGATACGGTGACCATTCCAAATTTTTCTGACATTGACACAGACAAAGTTTTGGGATTCAACCTCCAATGCAACTCATCATTTTCTAAATGTGTTTTTCTCAGTTGTCAGTCCTCATCATTGTTACAAAAAAGTTCTGCCAGAGAAGAAATGTTGGGGTTCTCTACCAAGTTGATAACACTGGACTAAGGGTTTTTTTGACAACAGTGACATTTCCTCACATTTAACCAGCAAAGCCATCAGAAGAAATACAACGTCTAAAATGGTCATTTTAGGAGTAGCTTTCAAGAACAAAACTTTTGAGCTTCACTAGATTAGATGTTCTTGACTGATCTAAAATGGTATTTTACATTTAATGTACTGGTATTTCTGTTCTTTCCTTAGCTAGCATTGACTTCCTGAAGGCCTTGAGCCTTTTCAGAAACTTGCAGTTGATGTGAAAAATGGTTGTTTCAGCACAAGCGTCGTTGTTTCAGCTAAAAAATAGTTTTGCCTGCGTCATCATCTAAAGTAATGAAGGATCTGAATGTATTCAGCAGAAAGAGATATTTGATTAGCCTGTAGCATCAGTTCCTTATGTAAAGGAAATAGAGAGAGAGAAAGATTACACATGTCTATTGCCTCCAAGCAGTTTTTAGCATGAGTATACAGCATTTTTAATTCATTAACCGTGGCGCTGCGCAGCAGGAGAGCGGCTCAAATATTTTGTTAGCAAACATGTTTTTCAATCAAACATATTGCATTATTGGTTGAAGTTATAAGCAATTGTGTTTGGCTTCATTTAATCAAACAAATGTTTATATTTTGGCTCTGTGTTTGCAAGGTTCAACAAATGAGTTTACGCTTGAATATTTGATATTATGAGTACAACTGACATGTATGAACGTGTGCATTCCGCACAAAACGCTTAGTAAATCAACACTGTATTTACAGTTCATCGTCTCTCCTTTTCACTTTTCCCCCTCTAGCTTGAAAAAATGTGGAATCTGACCCCATTTCCTGCCTTTTTCCTCCCAAATGCGAGCTTCTTTTCTTATTCCCTTTTCCTCTTTTTGCCCAAATCCTTGACAACATCTGGTGAGGCTTTCTCACAGTAATCTCTGGAGCGAACGGGCCTGCACTGCATCACAACACCGCGGTGGACTTCTCACACACACACACACACTGACAGACACGCCAGGACCACGTGGAACTGCTTTCTGCAATGAGGTCATGGTGAAATAAGAGCAGAACGGTGAGGACAATCTGTTCAGTTTAAACGGAGCCGAGTTATACAATAGAAGGCAAGGATAAGTAATCATCAGTGTTTTTCTTCGCATCAGACTCTTCCTGGATCTTTGACATAATCCAGACGCAGGCCATACCTTGCACATGAGCCCACGTTGATAAAAACTCCAATCTCTCTGGGCCAGATGTTAGTTCCAGATGTCAGAGCGCGACTACGTTCAAGCCGCGTAGTGTTTTATTTGGCCGAGGTGTCGTGCGAAGTGCCGCGGTGATTGCGAGTTCCTGGCGTTGTGCCGCGTTTAATAGGGGTGTTTGGCAACAACCTGTTTTAATTGGCGCTAAAGTCGCTTCGGAATTCCCGCACATTTATAGACCACATCTGCCTGACGCAGATCCACGGAAGAACCTTGTGATCTCTGTGAGCGTACAACCGTATTTGGACAGAGTTATGACAAGCTCGAATGGGGCATAAATATTAGGACATGGTGGTAATGGATGGCAGACCCCAAACTCCCACCCACCTGGAAGGCAAGAGCAGGCCTCAGGAGACCCTGGTGGAGACTGGACAGAGACTGAGTAAAGGAAACCATCAGCGCTGATTTGAATCTCAAAATTGGCTCATTCTGACCCAAAAGGCCATTTCCTGCATTACGTTGAGATGCGATGTGCTTAAGTTGTCTTATTCTTTTTAAAGTCGTTTTTCAGAAACACACAACTCAGCTGTGGCATCCCTGAATCAATATTCAATAGTTTTTTTTTTTTTTTTTGTTTTTTTAGTAAAATTCCATTTGATGTAGATACTCATTGCCACTCATTTTTCATATCAGCATAAAGGAGTTTTCCAAGGATGGCTGCTGGGACCAATTCAGTTCTGCAAACTTTACGGAAAAGAAAACTCTTTACCTGAGAGACGCTTCTCACGTGCACTTTTCCAAATGATGTCCCACGCTTTGTTGGTGGAGTCCTTCACGTGTTCGCTAAAAGATCTCCTGAGTGGAGTTTTCTTGGTATGAGCCATATCCTTCAGTCGTCAGCCTCCGTTCCATCCATCTGAATACTGTGTTCACAATTCCAAATGCCCAGAAAGAGCCGGCTGCTTCCAACAAGTTTAACACTTCTTGCAGGACATCAGCACAAGTTTGCTGACTCTATCTAAAGTGTTTGAGCGTGAGATTGTACAAGAGGAGGAAAGTGGAGAAAACTCTCGCCCTCTCTCTCTCTCTCTCTCTCTCTCTCTCTCTCTCTCTCTCTCTCTCTCTCTCTCTCTCTCTCTCTCTCTCTCTCTCTCTCTCTTTCTTAGGGGTCAGAGGAGCCTGAAAAGGAAATAGCATTTACTTAAGCCTCACCAGCCCCTTCTTACATCCCATGTGCATCTGGATGACCACCAACGGCACACAGTCAGTATAAATAAATAATGCACATTCTTCTGCAAGACGCCAAGATCATGTGTCTTTTGCTAAAGAATGATGAAGTCGTCTCTACTTAACAAATACCTCAATCAAAAATAAATATCAAACGTCAAAACGTAATTAAAAATATCTATTAAAAATATATTTCTATTAATTTTATAAACATTTAATGCGATTTTTTTTGCGTTATCTAATTACAAATGCATAGATTAATACATAATTAAAGTGCTTAAAGTATTTTATATTTATTTCCTCACTTTAAAAGATTTATGAATGAAATGTATGTGTGACGTGATATTTTGGGAAACACAAGTACAAATTATTTACATTTAGCATATTTCTTGTAGTAAAAACAATTGGTATGTTTATACTATAAGTATACATTAGTAAACATAGTGTGCTAGTTAGTATACATAATGTACTTTATGTACATACTGTATATAATTAGGAAAACTTATGAATACAAAATATTAATGATAAACTCTTATTAATTGTTTTAGTCATATCTTTGATTTTGCAATATTTTATCATTGACAAGAATCCAAAAGTGTTTTATTTCAATCATGACGTATAAAATATACATGAGACAAACATAGATTATAAACATTCACCCACACTAAATGCGGAACATGACAAATAAATATTTATTTCACAAGAAACATCATGGCTGGACTTTTCAAACACTTATAAGGCTGATCAGCTCTTGATTTCACCAAACCAAAGTCTTCATGAAAAAAGTAAAAAGTGAAAGAAAAATAGCGTGACCAGAGCAGATTCTTCTTGCCTAAGACAATATGCTGCACTTCAAGTCACTGGAGTTATGGCATGTTACTGGCACATATGCAGGGCTGCCATGTGTCTGGTATAATTCAATCCTTTGCTAATCCATCAACTTCTATGTGCACAAACATAAAGTCATAAAGTCAATTAATGCTCTGCTATTCACCAAAAATCACACAGAAAAGCACATTTTTAATTTTGATTGGCTGATCGTTGCCTCAACGCAAGAAGTTCATGTCCCCATCACCCAGAAATGGAAAAAGCACCTCGTAAAATGGAGAACCTTATTTGAAAGAACTGCATTGCTCTGCACAAAAACACTGGAGTACTGCAGGTCAAACGGGTTCAAACTCTTTCCGGTCCAGACTTTTTTTCTGTCAAAAAAAAACCAACAACTCTGAAATACTGTTTCAAAACTTGATTTCAAAACTTCTGCATCGGCGTTTAGGGGCAAAAAGCAGTTTAGGATTTTAGCGTTGATGTTTGGAGGACGAATTGCAGCCTCCACTAATGCGTTTTGTGCCCAATGGAAATGAAATTGGCCATTTCCAGATCTGTCAATACCCATGAAGCGAGCATATTCTCCTCCTAGACGGGCACACAAAAGTCCTCACTGTGGATATTTGAAATTATTACAGCCTTGCAAAATTCCCTGCACGCCTGTAAATTAGTGTGTTACGGGCATCTGGTTCGCATTTGAGTTTTTTACTACGGCATTTTTTGCCCACTGTGAATCCGGATTTTGAGGAGTAATAAAAATTCTCATTGTATTTTTAAAGCTCTGTGGCGGACTCTTGCGTTGCTTAGGGGAAAGCTAAACTCACAGGACAGGTGTTCTGCACAAATGCTTATCATCTTTAGTTCTGGGAATGAACTGTATGTAAAGGAATATTGAGGGTTCTTCTAAAGCCCGTATCAATGCTTCATTTGGAGTAATCGACAAAAGGCCTTATGTAACCTGAACAAACCTCAGTAGAGACTTTGAAATCTATGAATCTATAAACTCCAGGAGCTTTATACCATATTAAACATCCTTCAGCAAGACTTCCCCTATTAATCAATTCAACAAGACCACATGATCAAATCTAGGCTTTCAAATCAAAGGGATTTTTAGAAAAATTATGCAATTGTTGGAAGGGTTTGTGCAAGTGAGAATAATCCAAACAGAGTGTGTGTGTGTGTGTGTGTGTGTGTGTGTGTGTGTGGCTTGGATCATGGATTTGGGAGTGGTTACAGAAAGTGCACTTAACAGCCGGTATTTGATTGGTGGGACCAGTGATACCGCAAATTGCTGACCACCTACAACTCAGATGGACCCTGCTTAGGGAGCTTTCAGTTCAGAGGAGTCATTCTTCAAGTGCAAACGCAAACATGGCAAACGAATCGCCGGCGCTTTACTCTCGCTAACATCTGCTTCTCCCACGCTGTAGTTCTCCAGTGAGTGAAAGCCCTCAGAGACCATTAAATGGAGAGCAATGATCACTTTAAATTGCATAAGTGAAATTCGTCATGGCACAGCAATTATAAACCCCATTAGATAACTGTTCAAGCTATGAGGCAAATAAATGTGATGTATATTAAGATTAGGAATTAATGGGATGAATCTATCCATTCATCTGTTGCTTGATTAGTAGAATGTTTTTGATTATTACAGCAAAATGGACTAATGGACAAATCTGAGTTCGGACACCGTACTATGGAGTCTTATTTTTTTTTCCTTGTGTCTGTAGCCAATGGGTTTCTAGCACATTGTTGACAATGATGTTGATTATTAGATGTTGACTAATCCATGACTAAAACACAAAAGTGTTAGTGAGTTCCTAAGATCTCCCTGAGAAGACAATTCATCAAAGAAAGCTTCAAATCTATCTCCACTTTGATGTTTAACAAAAATATATTGGCATTCTACATCCCTTAAATGCCACTTAAACAATTTAAACAATGAAACAATTAATCATAAAAAACCCTTAAAAAGGTGGCGTGACTATCTTCAAAAATACAACAATACACCACAACAATCTCGGCAAATGCAATAAATAAAGTTGGCACAGTGTACTTCGAATCTCCAATTTGCTTTAATTTTGCCATCTATTTTTCTACTTCGATGGCCACCCGCGTCACATTTATCATGCCAAGTTAAGATGAATTTTTGTGTTATTTTTTCCTTTGTCATCTTTTATTAAAAAAATGTATTAAACTGTCTATCCTCCCTTGAAACCTTGCCTGTCATCTGTACAGCAGTGTAGTTAAACGTTGTCGTTTCAGTTTACGATAAATTCATCATCGATCTCTGGCCTGTCCAGGTCTGCTCCCAATTCACATAATGATTGTTTGTTGCGGTTCCGCAGAGACACAACATTATGACTCATCATGTGGAATGTATTATTGCTACGTATATTTATTGCCCTTATAGTCGGTGTGTTCTCCAATAGTGTGGTAAATTGTCTTGCTGTCACCTATACTGTTGTTGGAGGGATCACATGGCCTCTAGAGGTCGAGAGGTCGAGATTACACTAAGATGAGTCTCATCCTACAGACCACCAAGCGTGGACTGACTACTTCCACTACAAGGAAACTACAAGGAAAAGCAAGCCACATACACGAGAAGTTAAGGTAAGTCATAATGTATTACGTATACAAAACAAGGTCAAGATCACTATATTTAATAAATCTGTCAGTTTTTCTACCATTACATTTTTACACCAAAGCTAAAAACCACATGGTGGTTCACAATGCCACTAAAAATGCCACTGTTAGCTTTCCTCTATGTTTCTGTTAATTAAATTATTTAATCTTTTGGACATAAAAACAGCCAAAAACTAACTGCAAGTAAAAGTTGAAAGTGTTTGCATTCTCTTACTCTTTTTACACCAATTCCTGACCTTCATCATGCTACAGTATGTACATGCTATCTACATATGCTCATTGCAAGTAATATTAAACAGGGTACTGTATTTTTATATATGGTATACCCCCAAAAATGTAACAATAAATTCCAAGATTAAGTTTCCCGCAAGTCCAATTTTTTCTAAAAAGCTAAATAATAATAATTTAAAAAAAATGCAGTAGCTGCATTTGTGAAACTCATTTCAAGTGGAAAATGGGAATGGGGCATTTCTTTTTCAAATTCCGTGGAAGTTGTCTTTCACCTGCTTTAAAATATCTACAAATTCTGTAGTTATAACCTATTTGTTTGGGGAGCAATAATGTTCTATTAACCCTCAAATGTCCTTTGTAATGAAGCCTCTGAGCTTCGGCATGTGTTTGGGGAAAAGCATTCGCTCTTTCTCATTATATTGGACCTTTTCTATCAATGCAACAATGACACTTCAAATTTATTTTCATGCTACATTTAACGCTTTGGCTTTGGTTAAGTGGTTCTTATAGTGGTACCTGAATGAAAAGATGAGCTGAACTTTCATTTGGCTTGTTTTATTCAGGATCTCCACAATTCTTTTGGTGAGAAACCATGAAGTCACAAAATTATTGTATTATTTGAACAGCAGATTCTTTTTTCTGTTTAAATTCTATGCATAGAATGTGGTATGCGTATAAATTCAAAATACCAAAATATGAATATGATTTTCTTGATTGCACAGTTAGATTTGGTTCAGGAAATTCACTGTCACAAAAGCTGTCTGGGTCTCTAGAACCCATTGGCTTTCTGTATGTTCTTATCCCCGACTAACCCAGGAATTGAAACGAAGGCATTGCTTTTTCAGAAGATTCAACCAAGCAGTTAAAAACGTGCCATTGTCTCTAATAGATGGAATCAGTGTTTGGACATCTGGAGCTTAACAGTTTGTGACAGCTAGTCATCTGTTAGCTGCTGTCTTTTCCGCTGCCTTTGTTTTCTTCCTTGCGTTTTCTCACTTGTCTGAAGAGGGTCCTAAAATGACACTGATGGGAAGCTAAAAGTTGCTGTGATTTTAGTACAGGGGACAGCTTCAAGGACAATGCCAAACTCCATTTTCTCTGTGGCTGCTTTCTTTTCCAGCATTCTAATTGCCTTCTTCTTACCTCCGCTTTTCCTTTCACACAAGGTTCCTTTTTTACTTTTGTGGAGTATATTACAATGTAACCAATTAAATATTTGGTAACCAGAAGTTTATTGAAGAATCAACTCTTCAAAAACAACTTTATACAGTAAACCATATGTCGGATAAAAATAAACTTTTATTT
>SOMO01000020.1:864307-881928 GCA_028128575.1 Paedocypris carbunculus | reverse complement strand
AAAAATGTAAATAAATTTTAAAATCAAGGATTTTATTTTCGTTTTTTAATTCTCTTGCTTTTTTTCCAAGGTCCTATTCTCACAAATATAAGATTGTCTAGTTTGGGGTTTCTTTGACCTGGTTTACAGAGTGAATATACAAATTTTCAGGTCCAGAGAAGATTGAGTTAGTCTCAGCCCCACTTGACCCAGAAATAGAAGAAGCTGTTTAGAAGATGAACGTTTTTCTGTATTGGACCAGAATGAGAATAATGTGAAGTGTCTATAATACACACACAACTCTGGATGCTTTATGGTCTCCAGCTTACTCTGTGAACATGCTTTTGGACTGTGTGTGTGTGTGTCTGCGCGCGGGAGGCAGAGACCTGCAGGACACACACAAGCACATGTTAATGACACACTGGAAGACCTCCACCAGGCCTCCATCTCATTTCCTTTCCTTCCTCGATCCCCTTCAGGGAATTTTTGAAAAATAGCAAATTTTTTAGCCGTAGAATATCTCTATTTTGCTCAAGAAAAAGAGGGTATGTCTCAACAAGGAAGTGCCTTACTAGTCCCTACTAGGCTACAACTAGTCTGTATGGCTCTCTAATCGCCTTCATGCATTTTAATATACATATTAATACAGCAAACTAATGTTATACATTTTATACATACTATTGGTATATTAGTTTAAAAAATAAACTAGTGAATAGATTTTAGTGCTTAGATTCTTAA
Organism: Paedocypris carbunculus; assembly: GCA_028128575.1. Taxonomy (NCBI): domain Eukaryota; kingdom Metazoa; phylum Chordata; class Actinopteri; order Cypriniformes; genus Paedocypris; species Paedocypris carbunculus. Next base: position 881,211 of record SOMO01000020.1, on the reverse strand, counting down.
GCTTATAACCAATCACTGAATCATTAATGAAAATGTGCAATAAGCTGCAAGGTTGTTTTCCCGTTGCGACTCACCTTTAGTTAGCTTACTCCACGCACTCTTGTAAATTGTGAACTATTTGAACTGAACATCTGTCCCCAGAACATTTTATTACCCAGTAGACTCTATACTTTAAATTAAAATATCAGAATAATGTCATAATCAATTTTGCAGTTACCTTGAGGTTTTTTTTCCCCAAATAAATATTGAGCAGAATATTGTTGTTGTTTTAAAAAAATGAGAAACTGATGGAATAAAAAAGTGTAATACACAATATTAAAAACAGGCAATGCCAAACTCGGGTTTATGCTTATCCTCGGTTAGCTTAGCAGCCAATTTAGCTTTGTTTTTCAGGCTAACATAGCTTGCAGTTTAGCTTAGCTGCCAGTTTAGTTCAGTTTCCCAGGTTAGCTTAGCCAGTAGTTTAGCATTGTGTTGCAGGCTATCTAAGATGCCAGTTTAGTTTTGATTCCCAGGTTATCTTAACCAGCAGTTTAGCATTGTCTTGCAAGTTAGCTTAGCTGCCAGTTTAGTTTAGTTTCCCAGGCTATCTTAGCCAGCAGTTTAGCATTGTCATGTGAGTTAGTTTAGCTGCCAGTTTAGTTTAGTTTCTCAGGTTAGCTTATCTCCAAAACCACTAAGTATGTTGCAATTTAATCTGAATTTCCTGTGTGTGGTTTTGATTTAATTTTCTGACTGAAGTAGACAGACGGCAAGTGGTTTCTGATTGCCTCAGTCTGTTTGCATTTAAGTAAGAGTCTGTTGGTGAAAATTTCTCACACAAATAAGAAAAAAGCTTATAATTCTTCCTCAATAGTAATAATAAAAGAATTCCGAACACAAAAAGTGACTTTATTTAGCTTTCGACAGCTAGCGGATCACAATAAGCCAAGCAGACTTCAACCATCTGAGGCGCTTTATTTTTTTCTTAACCATCAATCCACAGCGTTTGCATAATTACAGCATATTCTCTCACATCCGATGTTCTGCAGGCCTAACGATAGTGACACGTCCCTTCTCAAAGCAAGGACGTAGCTTACGTAGCGTAGCTTCCATCTCCCCAGCTGAGCCCTCATGCACACTAATGAAAACCCCACGGATGTGTTTATTGTCTAGCTCGGCTCCTGATCACATCGGCCAGGTGTTGCGGTTATTTTTTTGCCGTTCTGAAATGAATCCTAAGCTCTCGGGAGAGTGCAGCATCGGAAAAGTGAAGACATGCAAAGTTAAGGTGACTCGCGTCAACTCTGGGCAGAAAAAGGCCTGGAGCGGGAAAACACAAATGATAATCAGTCACCGACACAAAGAGTCATTGGGGTAAATAAATGCTGAGCACATGCTTTACATGGCAGTGTGCATTTATCTATAGCTGACAGAAATACAGAGACCTGCTAGTATCACACCTGAGTGTTTTCAACAATCTTTCAAAGTCAGTCTTGAGCAGATTTGTGACTCTATATAAGTTTAGAATAATGTCTGCAGAGGGAACTGAAGCTCCTTTGATTTGTGGTCTTAATATCACTTTTCGACACTTTTCTTTATTGCAAATAAACAGCTCTCTGTGGGTGAGAATATGCAGGCTTTATCTGTGCATGTGTGTCATCATAAGCAATAGAAAAGATGAATTGTGTCATGCATGCGTGTCTCTGTGTGTATGTGTGTGTGTGCGCAAATTAGTGTGAGAGTGCGTTTGTGGATGTCTATAGCACATGAAAAACACAAATTTGTTTACTTTTTTTAAATTTGTTTACAGCTATTTTTTTTAAACGACGTGGAAATTTATTATAAAATTGACACCAAAAATTAATCAGCTACTTTTTTTAAATCAATGTGAGACAGACAACAGAAATTCAAATTGCTATCTACATTGTCCGTATGTTACTTTTTAAAATCATATCTTAGTTTGTTTCTTTTCATTAATAGTGAGCGTCACGTTCTATTTCTTTTAAACATTTTTCTTCGGTTCTCATCTGAGGCATAATGTGTGTGTAACTTTGGATTCCTTTACTTTTGGGTGTATAGATAATTGATTTTCTTTTATAGTTATCTTTTCAGTATTATTCTTAACTTGAAATCTACTCAGCTAATGGGGAGGAAATAGATGAGCATGTGACACATTGTTCTTGTGATGCTGGAATCTGCTAAGAACAAAAGCCTCTTTCAGTTCATGCTCTTTAATCAATCACACCACGCCCCCTAGAGGCAGACCACATGGAAGCATAAAGATCCTGCGGTCATCTTCCTCATCTTTAGCAGCAAACGCACTACCTGGGGACCACCAGCTTCAGATGTGTGAGGTGAGCAAACAGAGATTTCAATATAGACTTGAAATTGTTTTCCAACGTTGTGTTTGGTGTTCACATCCAAGGGAAAACGTGAATGTAATATTATTGAAATATTATTTGAATCTTCAGACCTTCAAAAGCTTTCATGAGTCTGCTTAGCTAAAGAACAAGACACAAAAGTTTTACCAGTGTTTCCATCTCGAAATAGAATTTAGGATCCACTGTTCACCGTCCACTGTGTTTCATTGTTCAAGCACACAAAGCGTTCTATCAGCATATACAGGAGCCACACGTTACATGGATTGTGTGGCTTTGAGGAACCATATTGAAAACCTTCTTGGGTCATATTAGGTGAAGTTCTGGAATTGTCAAGTTGTATTGAGTTGTTTAAGTGTTTATGGTTATCACATGTTTCCATTCGATAACTGTCAACTGTAGAGCTCCAGGGCCCAGTATTAATTTTTATCTTAATTGTCAGTAAATTTGTGTTGATGTCATGTTGCTGCCAGTGTTTTTTGTTTAATCCATAAAATCAATAGTTACCAAAAAGCTCTTGCCAATTGACTAGAACTGAAATCTCCCAACCACTAATTCCACTCTAAAGGTTTTTGTCTTGTTTAATGCTCAAAATAAATAATATGTGAATACACATATTTAACAGGTAACAAACACAATAAATTAAAAGAAAAGAATAAAAAGTAACCCTTTAATGTAAACACAAATAATATACACACATATATACAGTGTTTGTATATGTATTTATAAGTGTATGGGTATGCGAGCGTGTGTGTGTGTGTGTGTGTGTGTGTGTGTGTTTGCTTGTGTATGTATGTCTGTACGCACATGTCAGAAAGGGTGAGTGTGTAAGAGACACAGTAAGTTTGTGTACAGTATGTGTCTGTGTTGGTGTGAATGCATGTATAAATGTGTTTAAGTTTCTATGAGCTTGTGTGTGCTGAAGTGACTGATGACCCGGAGCGTGACACCTGTTTACCCAGACGTTTGGTTCTGAAATGGCTGTGTTTAGCGATTTCACACTTCACATCAAGCACAGCGTGATTGATTTCATAACACAGGCCGTCATCCTCTAATTCGCTTTGAAGCAAACTCAAATCACATTCTATGGTGTGAAGTGCATCAGTTCAATTGACTTCATTGCAAAAGCATGGCTATAAATATCTGATAAATAGCATACAATTTATTAAACTACTGTAAAGTGAATGGAAGAAAAAAATACTTCTAATAAAAATATTACTTTAATTCATGTTAATTCATGTATTCAATTCCAGTTAACTGTATCCGCTGCCTATTCTGACCAATAGAATTCGCTGACCAAATCTTAGTTTAGCTTATTTGAACCAAAATTTCACCTAAATATGAAAAAGCACAAGTCGCCCATGTTCAAGTTCACGTTTATTTGTATAGCGCTTTTCTCAGTCCAAGACCAATTCAAAGCCGCCCATGTGCTGCTGTAATGTCTGTTAACATGAATGAAAGCACCACCACGCTCCGTTTCATCAGTTTCTGGACTGATCTGGAATCAGGACCAGTGTATTATATGCACATGCGTATACGTGACTTGTTACTCCTAAATGTTTTAAATGATTAATTCATAAAGAATGCATGAACGACATAATGTACAACAGTATAGTATAGTCGGTGAACAGTGTATCTATCTTGTCTCGGTTGAAAATTAAAACAATCTGCCAGTTAGTAGATCTCAAGTCATCTAGTTCCAACGTGGTCGGAATGAGTTGGAGATCTGCAATGGCAGTCCAATCCAGCAACCTGTTTGCGACAGGAAGATTGGCAAGTCCCGGTAATTGCAGCCTGTAGTGCCACCAGAGTTCAACTGTATGCACCATTGTTGGAAACTACTAACCAGACGTGTGCAGACGTTCACTTGACTGGATGTTTAAATGCAGAGCTCAATTTCAATATGGTCGCTAGTGTAGGGACATTGTCATTTAAACCAACTTACCTACTTGCTTAGTCACGCCTCTACCTGTCTGGGTACACAGTCATGCCTCTATGATCCTATGATTCGTGAATTCCCAAGACGAACGCAGTTTCTTCACTGTCATCAAATAAGACTCTTCCTAAGCCATAGTGCAGTGTAGACCATGGTAGAGAGTTGAACTTGTGATCATAAAATGTAGGTTCAAACCAGTTCTGGACCCGACTGAAATGCTCTCGAGCAAGACTCGACCTGCTCATGTAAGTCACTTTGGATAAAACATCTGCCGAGTAAATTAAACCGTAAGCCTTTTTGCCTTTAGAGATCCTCCCACGAGTAGGCAGAGATGGCCAGTGGGGTTTTGCCAGCGTCAAGTTAAGTTTTCTTACTTATACTTGACTACTTACTATATCTGGCAGTCTAGCCAGTTATTGAAATAGAGACTCTGGTTTTCCTCAAGTAAAGAGGTTGAAGGTTCCATAGCTGCAGGATTTATATTCTACTGAGTTTTCAATGTTAATGAAGAGTAATTCTTGCAAAGCCTTTTTGGAAAGATATTGGAAAGGGTTTCGGACACTTTTTTTCTTCTCCTAGGTCCCAATCATTCATACTGTACATGTGAGCAGCTCTACGGTTGCACATATTGGCCAAAATACCTACCAAACTCACTACAAAACACAAGACAAGGTTGTCTTCCAACGCCCCCACTACACATACGTACATGGTGAGGTTGGAGTTAATGACATCCAGTCATTTAACAAAAGTCTTTTATTGAAAAGTGAAAAACGCTCAGAATATTTGTTTTTTTCCTGTAGGCCACTTAGCTCCTAGTAACTTTTTACAGGAAGGCATTAGAGAGCATCCTTCGACACTGCATAGCTGAACTGCTGAGAACCTGAGAGACCTGACTCATATAGTCAAGACTGCACAGAGGATTGTGGCAACAAGCATCCTGACCTCAACACAGTTTCATGCGAGATCATGGAAACCAAGCCACCATGGACACAGACTGTTTATGCCACAGCCATCAGGCAAAAGATACAGGACAATCAGGACACGCACTAACCAACTGAGGAACCGTTTCATTCCTAGAGCTGTTGCCCATGTCAACTCACTGACCCACAGACATTGAAAGTCGAGTTTCAACAAATGTATCTGGCTGATACTAAACCATCGACCACTACACAGTGGACTCGACTTAATTGGGCCGACGGTTAAATTGGCAGCTGCTTTCTTTATTGGGAAAAATCCTAAAGTCAAATAACTAAATAACTCATAGCGTAAATTTGTGCCGCTTTATTGGGGGAAAATGGTTGTCTCAATGTGTCCCAATTAAGAGGTGTCGACTGTAGAATCAATACAAAATCAATAAAAACACACATTTTTGCATCCTACAAAACTTGGCAAAAATCGATACACTAACATACGGTAATAAAATTATAATTATTGAATCAAATTCTCTCTTTTCTCATTCACATTTAAAAAGAAAATCATCATATTTTTCAGTAAATAATTGTTCTATTTCTTAGACATTGCACATGGTGACATGGCATTATGAACAGTAAAACTTAACTTAAGAAACTTAAGAAGCGAACATCAAATTCACTAGTTGGCCCTAAACTTTTTGTCGTTTTTTAAAATAAAACCTGCAACATTGTGTCAGCTCTATCCGTTGGACAGACAAATCCCTCAAGGACAGAGCATCGTCAGTCCAATAATACTCTGTTCAAGAGACCCAAGCACACATTTATTTGTAGATAGATGGATAATACCTTCTTATAACTGAACTTGAACTTAAGTTTTTTTTTATTTTTTATATGTCCAGTAATCAGATTTTGAAATGAGAGCAAAATTAACATTATTGATACTAGAACTCAATAATAAAATATCTATTTACTCCGTATATTAACGAAATCTATAAACAAAAAGACCTGAATGAAGAGCTTTGCCTTGTCAGTGTTTACGTCCCTCACAGCTTCCTTCCTTCATAATGTTACGATTAGTCTTGCACTAAAATAGTAACGAGTTAGTCGATAGACGGATGTCTAATCATTTAAAATCTACATGTGCGCAGAATATTTCTGCATGTCTAATCTAGGATGTCAAAGGGAAGTGCTGAAAGTGCTCGAATCACACCATTAGCTGCTGCTCCGTTCACCCAGGAAGTGTCTGATTTCCGCAGCGTACGGTTCTGCTGATTGGCTGCGTGACCCGTCCCGCAAGAGGACCAACCAAATCTGCACAATAGCTGAAAAAGCAGTCACGCGTAGAGCATTTTATCTGAAACGGTGCAGTTCATTTTCAGTCCGAGCTGCTTCTCGGTCATGTTTGTCATGCTGTTCAGTCAGAGTCAACATGTCTCTATGGAAACAGAGAAAGAGGAATGACACTAGCAGTCGGTCCCTTATTAAGATGCTTCTTTTCAAACTATAATAGACTGTAATTTTAATACAATAGAAAAAAGTGTGCTCAGCCAATTGAGTTGTAGTGCTTTACACAGTGTGTGTGTGTGTGTGTGTGTGTGTGTGTGTGTGTGTGTGTGTGTGTGTGTGTGTGAATTGATCTACTACTCTGATCTACTACTCTACTTTCGCTACTGCATTTAAAACCGGAATTTTAATTTGAGAAACAAATTTATTTTTCTTTAGTCTTTTTGCTATTAAAATCGCATTGTACTCAATTTATTGCAAAATCAATCTCCGCAGACGGAGAATCAAGATTCGCTCAGTAAAGCAAACTATTTCAGCAAGACAGGTGTGAGAAACTTTAGTCAATACCTGCCATGACATTATTCCTTCCTGAGTTGCAGCTTTGCCATTGCATCCACAGTAAAGCCTTGAAAAGAGAGTGTTAAGCATTATGGTTCCCACCTCAGAGGAACCACACGTCTTGAGCTGCTTCAGAGTAAAGCACCAATACGTCTATATCACAACCGCACATATTTGCAATTAAGCTCGTGCAGTATGTGAATTCAAAAAGGCATTTGTACATTCTGCTCAAGGGAAATGAAAAGTTGTTCAACCCTTGAGGAAATGTTTGGTGCATTCTGGGAATTAAAGTAGAGATTCCCAACCACTTGGGTTTTTATTAAAGACATTATGCAATCATCATTCATGAATTATTAAGATTGATGTTTTCTTTATGAAACAAAGCAGCGCACATCACTCTTCATAAAGAGCACCGCTCATCATCACAAGACAGCGTCTTAGAGATCTGGACGCCGTGCAAACATCTCAAACCAATGGGAAATGTGTCGGTAGATGGAATGATGACGACTGGGAAAACAAGCAGTGCACCGAATTCAAACAGCATCAACCTTCATTAATATAAAGAGGTCTAGATCGAGAAATCCATGTCATGTCAGGGCCAGAGTGAAACATTGATGAGACTAATAGTAAAGAATGGAGGGGGGGTAACTTCATTCCTAAACGCAAAATAAACGCAAACTGTTTGTTTACTAGGACTACAATTTGGAGTGATGCTGTTGGAATTATATTTACGGTGCAATGTTTTCCTGAACTCAACTGTATGTTGTTAACTTCTCAAAAGCAAGACAAACGTTCCTGGCAAAGCAGACCGTTGATTTGCTTATAAATGTAACTAAATGTAATTTTGGTAAAAAGCATATGCAAAATTATTGTAAAGTAAGTAACTAACATAAAGACAGTAAAGAAAACACATTATTACATTGGCTAATTGCCACAGTTTATTTATGAGCACGGTCTATATAAATATATATACCCCGTAAAAAATCAAATAGAATGTCACTTTTAATAGAACGCTTTTTTAGAAGACACATTTTATTAGAGGTTTTACTCTGTGTGTGTGTGTGTGTGTGTGTGTATACTTTTTCATTTTGTTTTACATTTTTTTAAATAATTGACTTCAATAATTATGACTTATGTGGATACATGAGCATGCATTTGCATTTTGCTCTTAGTTTAAAATTCACAAGAATTTAGTTTCAAGTCGTCCAGATGTTTTATATCCAGACCATGCTGTTAAAATTAATTAACATTTAAACCGGGGTGCCGCTTAGAATACTTTAATTAGCGGCAGATTAGTGCTTGTGCTGTAAAGAAATGATTCAAATGACCTCAAATGCATGTGGAGATGGAAAAGAAGAAAAAAAAAAACATTGTAGAGTACAAAACCAGTGCACGGAGTTTGAATGCACTGAACACATAGTAAAATCACAATATTAAAGGTATTTAGAAATGCACACTACAATTAGAATAATGAGAATGAGCTCCAGAAGAGCTTGCAGTGAAAAGGGTGGTGCATTGCAATTAGAGCCTGCTATCAGGCGTGATAAATATTCATGAATAATGCATCCAATATGATAATTATCAATTGATGGTATGGAGGTTCAGGTCAACCAGCATCACTGATTCACTTAGCTTCACTTGGCAGTTCTAAAACTTTGACCAAGTTTCGTGCAAACGCACTCAGTTTACTCACATTGTTCCTCCACATCACCGTAACCCAGAAATGGAAGAATCATGTTTAAAATATGAATCACATGTGGATTTTAAATGGATAAAAAGTGTGACGCTTAGTTTTAATTCAAAGTTCCACATCTTGTTCCACATCTCCTTGAAGTTTATTGATTCATTTGAGGTTGCAACTCAATTCATAAATACAAACTGCACACAAAGTATAATAAATGTAATACAGTATAGACAGTTGTCAATTCTTTGCATCGATACATTTCTCTACAACCATGTATGTCTTGCATAGAATAAGCAAAGATTGTGAAGACAAAATTAATTAAAAGAGAAAAAACGCAACTATTACGTAGAAAAGCAAGTGATGGGTTTTAAAACAATTGGTTAAAAAAAGCGACTTTGTATTTGTATGTTCATGAAAACAGTTTTTACTTACACAAAGCTTTACATGTGTGGAACAAATTTTTGTCACAACCTTCACACGTCAAAAGCTTGGTTATGCAAGAGCCAACATTTTATTATCAAAAAATATATGAAATATTTGTGCTTCTTGTACAAAATTGTACATACACAATGTTTAGAAGCATTGTCAGTGTTATTTTAGAATTTTGACAAAAAAAAAAAAAGAAAACCTCTACAGTAAGTACTAATCCACTTCCTGAACACTCAAATGGCTATTAAGAAAACATTTTGTCTGTCAAGAAAGTTGGATTTATTAAATAAAATAACCAGCACATTATAGCTTGACAATCCAGCTTGAAGCCAAACATGAAGAATAAACTCATAAATATGGAACAGAAAGCTTGTTTTGTGTTGTTTGTCTCATTAAAGTTGAAGAAGAGACAGTAAAGTTAACTTTACTGCTTATGTCGGTAGAAACTCAGATTTCACGAGTGGGATTCCCAGGGGTTACATACAAATCAATGTACAACTAATGCGATGAAAGCCACTTTCAAAGAAACAAAAAGTGCACCTTTAATAAAAAAAAGTGCACGTGAAAGTGAAAAAACCTTGAGTTGTCACATTTACCATTGTGTTCCACTTTCTTTTGTTCCATGCAGTAATTCAAAGCAATCAGGCACCACACGCACTAACTTCAATTTGAAAATTCTCTAAAGGAAACTGAAATGTTAAAGCCCTTCTGTGGTGTTTTTCTTCTCAGAGATCCTTGTGTGTTTCTTCACTACTCCGACCGAGCATTTACTACACTGTTTGGATGTCGACTGTTGCTTGGGGCTTCAGCTCTTGAAGGTCAATTGTCATTGCCTCCATGTCATGGGCATGTGATTAAAGAATTAATCAGTAATCGCATGTAAAGTGTGTTCGTCTTCAGACAATATAATTAGATAATTAAATTATTAATTATAATTAAAAATCTACATTTGTGTGTGTGTGTGTGTGTGTGTGTGTGTGTTACAAACAAAGTGTGAAATAGTTTGAAGGCATTTTATAGAAGTGGCTTCAAAGCTATTGCGTGTGCTCTTCTGCGCCTGAGACTGTTTCTCGCTTTGTCTTTCTTCTATTTTGCCATTAAAGATCTTTTCAATAAAAATAGCCAAAATACTGTTTCAATAGTTTAAAAACATTGGCTGCAGATTCTATCTCATTGTGGGTAAGTTAGCAGTTCTTTTCTGTTATTAAAGTTCTTTCCATCTAATTGAAGTTTAAGTCAGCATTCTGAATATAATAAAAATAAAACTTTCTGTTCCTGATTCAGTACCTCTCATTATGTAATTATTGTGTTTCACAATTAAATATACTATTATTATTCTTGTTATTAAAGGTCTCTTTTTAAAGATTACTATCAAACTCAATTACAAGTAATTGTTCTCAATAGATTGAAAACGGTTTTATCTTGTAGGCCAAGTAGCCTTCTAATAAATCTCTTACAGGAGTAGGACATCTGATCATATAGATTTTGACACATGACTTGTAGAAAGGCATGTAGTTTGTTTCTTCGCTTTGTCTTTAGACATTTTGTTGTTGCAGGTCTTTCTTATTTGTACATTTCAGTTTGCTTAAAATAGCCAGGTGGTCTATAGAATGCCTGGATTTCACACTTTTCCTGTAACATATATTTATAGGTACACAAAAATGCTACTCATAATTTTGGCTAATTTAGACTCTAGCAAATGCTCAAGACAACTTTGATTTAATTGCCAAAATGAGACAAGTGAAATGCACTGTTTGTAAACCTGATGTAAATCTGTGTCTAACTGGGAAATTCATTAAATAAAATGATTACTGTACGTTATATGTTGGAACTTGGTCATGAATACAATATGAATAAATCACACTACTCCGTTTCTATACTTTTCATTCTTTTCAACGTACTTTATTTTCTCTGAATATTTCACTACATGCTATACTTTGCATGATTCTGTACGTGACCAATAAAATTTGATATACCTTATATTTATTTTATTAAATTGGGTATCTAGTTTATGCTGGAGCCAAAGCCCAGATTTTTTGCTATCTGGCCGCCAATCCCATAATCAATGATAACATGAGACGTTGGCTTATAATGGGCGGCACTTTTGGCAATTTCTCCATCTGATGCATAAATATGCCCATGTCTCAAACCTGTGGAGTGTGTGCGTGCAAAAGTAATTTTATTTCAAAATTGTAAGATCTGAATCCATAGAAAGGTTTAGTAACGCTCACGGTCGCAACTGCAGACCACTCGAAACCCAACAGCAAATAGGAAAACAACAGACTTTTGACTTAATCACAGGTAATCCTCCGCTGTCTGTTTCAACCTGAAGAGATTATCAGAATAACGTGCAAGTTTTTCTTATCAGGGTCTCTGGGTTTCTCAACAACGCTCAGGCTATTTAAATAAAACAGACTTGTGGGGGCAAAAGGCAAGTAAATGAAATGAACAAACGTCTCCTTGAATAAAAATAAGTGAGGTGTGCTTCTTGCCACGAGTGCATTGAAATAAGGCACAGGTGTTGTTCTGCTTGGTGCGAGGGTTTGAGCCCAGCACGAGCACAGTTTGTGTACAGCTGACCACCGCCATGAGACTCATCCCACCGAAGCTGAACAAATGAGTCAAGGTTGTTGAAGATGTAGGGCGAAGATGTATTCCTTTTACAGGCATAGAAAATGTCTAATGTACTGGGCTCCGAACTGAGCAAACTGTCGCGTCTATGTGGCACATGTGAGACAAAGCACCATATGTGCTTTCTTCACACTCACAAAAAATATCTTTGTTGGAAAAAAAGAGCACAGTAAAAGAAGGTAACAATCCAGACCAAAATTGAATGCTTGTGATCACCTTGAACGTTTCTGTCTGACCTTGAATATCTATTTCAAACAAATGCCACTTCAAAGTGTCTTCACAATTCCTAAAGAAGTCCTGGTTGGTTCTCGCGAGTGTTGGAATCTTCGAGCGGAGCAGGTCCTTCAGTATTTGCGAGAACATGAAGAGTGTATTGGTGGTTTGTCAGTATCTAGAGGCATATGTTGTTGCTGATCTGGCAAGTGGAGCCAGTTCCTGCTTGTGATAAGAAGAGCTTTCCATTGGGACAGACACACACCTCAAAGACAGTCTGTCTTGTTCCAGAGGGAGAGGCTTTTCCTTCCGGCAGTCGGAGGAGCCTGATCTTCTTGGCATCCAAGCTGATCTGAAATGAGAAGGAGGAGGTACTGAAACGTGTTTGATTGCATCACATCCTACCCTGACTTCAATTGCTTTTCAAAACGACAATATATTAATAAACTGTCTTCAAGAAATCTCAGTGAAATCACAAATGTGTTCTTGTGCAAAGTTACCTCTTAAAAATAACTATTTATCATGATTTGAAAATGTAGCTTGAAATTTCAAAAATATCTTTTGGAGAAATTTAAAAATGGTTATATTTCTGAGAGATCAAGATATTTATTTTTTTGCTTAAGAAGTGTGAATTTCTTTGTTCTAATGGAAAAATCCATCAACTTCTGTATAATTATAAATGGATAGACGTTTCAAACTATTATTTATCAAGCTCGACAATTGCTGTACTATTTCATTTGTTTGTTTGTTTGTTGTTTAAATTGTTGCAAATCATCTCTAGTTGCTGTCAGCTTCACTTTGTCTTCTTCAAAAAGCATCCACACTTGTTTAGCAACGGCTGTTTGCATCAGCTGCTTTAAAAAAATGCTCCTCAGTTAATTATTTCAAGGTACCGATATTTCTACCAGCATGTTGATGGTAGTTTACACTTGTAAATAGTTCAATTAACTTGTTTGTAAAACCTCTGGGCTCCCATTTTTCATGCCTCACGTTTCATAAAAGGTAGTGATTCAACAGCAGCAATTACCATTCATGACAGCAACAACCACAGTGTCGAATAAAGATCTGTTTCTCTCCCTGGGTCACACAAGGGACGTCTGGAGCGCAACCTCTCCTCCTTTTTCTACCACCGAAGTCAAGAACCACTGGCAGTCTGGCTATCCAGCCATACAGTGGTCCCTGCACGTTTGTGAAGCAGGTTTCATTCACAAACCCATACAATGGGTTTGGAATAGCTATGACAATTTTCCAACAGGTCTCCGGTGTTCCAAGATGTGGTTTTTCCTAAATAAAAGAATGCCAATGTGATCACGGCATTAATTGTCTTGTTAGTAAGGGACGTCATCAAGGTGGTGTACTCAGTGGTTCTACAGCCTCTTCACTTCATAGTATCAAAAAGAACTAGTGGTGAGCAACCAATTCTGGATTTGTGCTGTTGAACCAGAACCACCATTGTTCTTTGTTCAAAATTCAAACTCAGAGGAGTATTCTCTGTCCACAGGAATTATTCGCAGCAATAAACCTAAGAAAGCATACTTTCATGACTTGACACTTCTTTGACACAGACCATTTTATACTTTCTATTCAAAGTAGTAGATACCAGACTTTCTTTCTTTAGACCGCTGGACATCTGGGTACACTAGCCAACAAAATATTCCAATGCAGAGATCTTGAGCTCAGCCACCAAGAATGATTGAGGCTTTTGACCAACCAGCAGAAGAGTTCAGTGCTCTTCCCAGTTCCGGCTTTACTTTTTCCTCTGTCTAGATTTGGACTCAATTTCAACATAGGCCCTTCTAAACCTTGGCCAGAGCAATGTTGGAGTGTCTGAAACAGTTTTTAATTCTGACCAGAGAGTTATTGAGAGTATATGTGAAATAGTTATTGAACATAAGTCTTCTGCTTTAGCTTAGTGGATCTTAGGAGACTCAAAAAAAGATCACAACAACACAAATGGTCCACTTGTCTGACCTGAATTTCATACTGGCTAGACTACCCTTAACGAAGGTAATTAGTTCATTGTACTTGTAGGTGCATCCAGCAAGATGGCAAACAGGCTGTGTCTAGACATTTGTCAGGTTCTTGTCTTGGCTCAGAAATATTTCTTTCAATGTCAAAGATTTGTGCAGACATAACTTAGCATAGATACTTTTCTCCATCCCTGAACGCAACACCAGCAAAAGTATGTCTTACCTTCTAAAGAGCCTTATCCCACAAACCTTTCGAATGATCAGGCTAATGATGCATCAGGTTCAGGTATGTGAACAGGACACTAAGTACACCAGGAAGTCTCAGCTGGACATGCTTTTAGCCCGTTACCCAAGCTGCACTTGTCTCATTTCACACTTTCTATTTTTGCTCGGAACCCTTGAGAAAGCATGTATTAGCAAGACTGAGAAAAGAGCTAGATGGGATATAAAAAGGTAAAAGGAGTCATTACTGACACCCTCAAGGAAACATTCCCATCAATTCACCGACAAGCTTTTCAATCAGAAAGTCAGCGGAATTTTTTTCGACATCTGCTACTGAGCTGATTCACATTAGGACGGGCTTTTTTTTCTTTCTCTCTCTCTCTGACGTGGCTAATGTGCATATCTCCACTCTAATTGCACCGAAACTGTCAAGGGGACATTCAGGCTAGAGAAGGTGTCTGTCTCCTCTCTGCAATAAAAGAGCAACAAATGGAAGTGCTCAGGGCTGCAAACACAGAAGATGTGACAGAATTGAGAAAGCCAGGAAAGCGTAACATGAAACTTAAGAGTTTCGGTTCAAGCTGAGTCCCTTGACCTCAATGGGTCTGTGGAGATGAGAGGGAGGAATTAATTTATACATCAATCTGCAAGTCAAATAGAGAAACCCAAGGGCCAAAGATGTATGCTTTTTATGCTCAGTGATATTCTGGAACTTAAATTCACAGCTCACAATTCACAGCTCAACATATCCACATGGGTTCAAAATATGAGAGACCCTGATTTTGTAAAGCATTTGTGAAAGCACATTTCCTAACTTAACGTCGGGTTGTAAGAAGTTTTACACTTTTGTGAATACAACTACAAATCTAATATGTAAAGTCTATACTCTGGAGTATAATTCAATTAAATTGTACAATAATTCAAAGAGTTATACTAAAAGTCAGGTGAATACTTTTATTTAATGTAATCATTTACATAAAAATAAAATGAAAGTTACCTCTCCATCTTTTGACTCCAGTCGTAAATCGCTCCTACACGTCGCTTGAAAATCGCCAGCATCAGCTTCGAATTTCACACCCTTAGGCGCCTCCATGTAAAGTGCCCGTGTGGGAGACTCCAGCCTAAACAGACCAATCAGAAAGTTCAAAATCTCTCCAGGGAAAACTTTCCTGAATGGAGCTTAAATTGGTCAGTGTAATAAAGCTGATGAGAAGTTTTTAATGATTCAAAGAATGACTTTCCAAAGAGAACCGTTCCCTGAAGATAACGTCATTTATGCCATCTCATTTTCATTATGAAGTGTGATTGAAATTACATGAGGGAACAGAAATGGATCATTGCAAATGTTACCTTGGCCTGGAGATGGTGGCACATGCGTAACCTCTGTTCCATAAAGGAAGAGAGCCAAAGCGTTTGGTGGCAAAAATAAGAACTTCAACCAATATTATCTATTTTATCTTTTATATAAAACTAAAACTAATGTTTGAAATAATGTACAGTACATACAATGTCAAAAAATAATATAAATGTCAAAATGTACATAAAATAGGTTTTGTTTAAATTGATGTGAATGGATATTTTTGTCCTGTGCAACTTTGTTTATTTTCCGAATACACATTTGGTGTCTCCATTAACCAATCACTCACTCACCAGGCCATTATTCCAATATGCCAAGGTTTCAGCCAATCAGAAGCAAGGATTCTAAACTTTGCTCGTTTAAGCCTGACAAAATACTTCCCCTTTAATGGCATTTTCTTTTCTTGTGCAACAAAAACAGTGACCGAGCAAGTTTATATTTTAGAATACCTCAGTTGCAAAAACCATTCTGTTGTTAAAATATGCTAGTTTCTATTTTATGCATGTGCACACCACTTTGCTTTTTTGCTCTTCACCAAGAACACTTACTATAGAAATGCAAAACTATATAGTAGCGAGCTGCTGAGTTATACATTTGGAATGTTTTTGCGCCTGTGCCAGTCGAGAAACACTTTTAAAATGGCTGATAACGGCAGCTTTTATAGCCACGCCACTTCTTCACCTGTCTCAGTCTTTGCATTACTTCTCGCCGTGCTGTATGAACAAGTTCTGGCGGTAAAAACTTTCCTTCTAACAATGCAGAGAGGTGAAAATAGGTCCATCTATACAAATTCCAGACGTTTTGCTTTTTACTTCACATTCTCATTGAGGGGTTTTTTCAAGCATGGCACATCACTGGCGAAGCTGATTATAGGCGGTGCGTTTTTTCCCGCGATAATAAAAGAACCCGTGGACGACTGTGACCCCGTGAACGGTGCCCAGCCTCCATCCAATTACTCTCATAATACAGGCCCCAGCAGAGTTCGGTGCTGTTCTCTTTTCAACTCCGTTTGGAGCGATGACCACGGGGTCAACCATAGTCAGGTCTGCAAATGCGGCCACCTCAAAACGGAAAGTACATGCATGTTCAACAGAAAGATAAGAAATAGCTAAGAAGATTATTTGTTTTATTACATGCAAAGCATAAAACCAATTTTTGTATGGGTTTACGTTGTATTTTCTTCACAATTTGAACCTGTAAGGGTAATAATTGTTCATTTCAGCTGAGGGACCGTAGTATATAATTAAACGAGAGAAACAGAACGACAACATGGTATTACCGGTACTAAAGCAATTCGTGCCAAAAGTAGAAGAATTCAGAATGGCCTCCTGCATTAAAAAAAAATCACC
>SOMO01000020.1:828518-846724 GCA_028128575.1 Paedocypris carbunculus | reverse complement strand
AAATCTGAATTATTTAAATTAATAAAGGCCTGAAATGTAAATTAGTTCAGTATAGGCATGATTCCATGATAACCTTTAATTTCGAAAAAGCTAAATTTACAATACTTTTATCTGACTCACATCATACTCAACAATTTAGACTCTGGCCAACAATTCCAGCAATCATATCAATCAGCATCAACCACTGAGGACCAGAATGCTGAGGTTTACCTACATAATTTATAGTAGCTCTCACATCTTGTGTTCTTTTTCAACCACTGTAATGTTCGCATGATTGCAGTAAAAATAGAGAAATTCACAGCAGCCATTCTCTTTAATCTGCCAGTATAAACCAGGCTTGCTATTAGTACAGGACGCAGGCACAGACGACAAGTTAAAGCAAAATCTTATAGTAGGACACAATCCAATGCAGTGCCATAAACATTCTGATGTATGTGATTATACCTGTGGAACAGGGAAAAATTATTTCACTGTGGAACTAACATTGAATGGAGCTAAAGTTTCTGTCAACCGATGACTAACAAAAGCAAAACGAAAAAAGAAAAGATGCTTTTATTATCCAGCACTGTAGGGGAGGTTTGCTGTGAGCGTGAGGCTTAAGGAGTTCTTTTCGGTTTAAGGATGGCGTTTAGGTGCCACAGTGGCAGGTCATGTTTGTCGGCAGGTTGAAAATAGGGCTGCATTCTATTAACCCGAGTATGGCATCGTTTAATGTTTCAGGTTGAGCAAATGATGTTTTTATCCTCTTGGACCTGGAAAAAAAAGCCCCCAGCTTTGGCATGAGTTGTCGGATTTCTTTCGATTTTGTTGTGTTGGAGTCATTTCTTCCGAGCTTGTGTCAGCAATATCTATGCTTGGACAGGAGGCGCAATCTGAGTCAAAATCAAACCTCTAGAAAATTTGTCAATAGCAACTAATAGCAATGCTAGATTTAAAAAAACAAAATTTGGCATGGTTGACATTATCTGCAAAGGATTCTTGATATACAGTATACAGAATAAACCTGAATAAGGATCAGTGCTTAACACATCTCGTTCCTGTCCCTCAGGGAATTGAGTTTGGGAATTCACAGAGAATGTCCAGTACAAATGCATGTAGGCAATCTATATGCATCTCTATATCCAACCATCCGTCCGCCCATCCGTCTGTCCATCCATCCATCCACCTACCATCAAATATCCATCTATCTTACCTACCCACCTACATCCACCGATCTTTCTATTTGTCTACATGTCTGCCTATCTATCTACCTTAGTGACTACAAAGTGTATTTCCAAAATGCAATAGACTGGATTAATTAAAACAGCAAACGTATCAATTACTAAACCGCTCCGGCCACCAGGGAAGACATTATCATCACTGGGGCTTTTCTAAGCTAAACTAAAATGTTTTGTTTCTCCCTCAAGCATTCGATTAATTCTGGTGTGAATCTGGCTTCTGGCTGGGAGCTGTATTGTGTGTGAATGTGTATCATCTCTAGAGCTCACTGAGATGTGTACACGGCCGACCCGGTCCTCACGCAAAACCCTTGTGACAAGCTGTTGGTGAGGCCGCAACAAAATGGCAAAGTTGGTTATCGCACACATTTGCTTTGTAGCTTAGAGGATGTCAGTGTGGTGGTGCTTGAACGAGACCAGGCAGCGGTTTAGTATTATTTCTGTAAACAGACTTGTCAGAATCATAAGATCTATCAGGATTCTTTCTAAATTCTGTAATCTATAAGTGAAACACTGAAGATAAATACATGTTACTGTATATCATTAGCTCAAATGTAACTCAACTTGTGTAACGCTTGTAACACCAAATCCATTGGAAACTGATGGACTTTCTTGACTAGTTACAGACTTGTTTAAACTTTTTATTTACAGAATATAAAACCTGGTCATCATTAAAATACGTATTTGTGGGTATTAAAGGAGAATCACACAATAAAGTGACAGAACAAAATAGATAAAAAAGAACTCATGTCTCAGTGAAACTCAAATGTGCAAAAAAGTGCAACTGCTAATTCATGTTCACGTGATTTAGCTCATATATAGCATCCAGTACCTTCAGCACCCTGCAGATGGCGATACCTACTTGTTCGCTCATGAAATTACCCGTGGTAGAAAAAGATGCCAACTTGTCGCACACAATCAAATTTAACAAGTAACAGTAATCGTCCATTCAAATGTAGTGGAGTAAAGAGTACAAAATCAATACAAAAATCAAATGTGTAGTCAAGTAGAGAGTAAAAGTGATACTCAGTACAAGTACAAAGTAGCCAAAAACTACTCAAGCAAAGTAACAAAGTCCATTTACTCAACTTACGCATGTGTCATCGCCTCCAGGGTGCATAACAATTGTAAATTGGTCTACCTGAGAATTTTCCATCAAATCCAAAATCCATTCTTGGTAAGTCATCTGTATGATAATCTTTACTTGTCAAAAACCTGACATTTTCATCAGATGAAAAAAAAAAAAAAATGTGGAGTAATCTAGTGCAAAAGACACTGAAAGAGTGAGATACAAATTTATTAATCTACTTCACTCCCATTCACCTCTGACTCTAAACACGTTGTGTTTTCTGAAACAACTTTGAGGCTGCAATTGGCTTTTAAGTGTTTTGCTCTTTGTTCGGATTTTAATATATTTATATATTCATCCCAAGACTTCATTTTGCTCTTTTGTAGTGGAAAACACCCTCAAACAGCCCTGTAGGAAAACACAACACTTATTTTTCTTCATTTATAACAAAGACCAATCTGACAGGGGAACACTGCTTAAAAAATGCTGTAATGTCAATGTCACTTGTTATAAAAATCACCTCTGAGATGTAGAGCAAGCCTCATTGGCTCTTAAATCAGCATGCAACGAAATGAAATGAAGATGTTAGGACTGATTTTCATGGTCCTTTATAAGTCAATTGAGTTTATATCACAACGCAAGGAACACTTCCTGATTTCTCACATGAGCCCTTATGACATCACTCAACATTGATATTCACAATCATGTTGCAACTCTAGACATTAAAAATTGAAAGATCTCTCCCAGCTCTGACACCACTTCCTACACGAAGACACCAGTCTGCTATCTGAGATGACATAAATCAGCTGCTCATCTGCACAAACCTGATCTCCACATGCCCCTTGAGGACCCAATGTCCTTCACACCCTCTTACATGAAGGATAACACTGCAGATCTTCAGAGAGAGAAGAGTAGAGACTATGAAGAATGAGATATTGGTGGATTGACATAAAAGGTTATGCAAAACGCAAAGATTTACACTTGCAATAACTCTTATCTCACGTTTAACGCCAACCTCAAGTCTACTTTAAAAATGTCTAGAATGTACATGTATGTCCATTCATTTCCTAAATGGTTGGGCTCCAAAACTGTCCACCTTCATGTCTAGAGAAGCGGAGATTAATTCCTGGTCCCTGTTACCCAGAAATGAAAGAAGTGGATAGAAATGTGACAGTGTATTTAAGTCATCTTTACTGTTGCTGCATTGATTAATGTTGTGGTTTCACTTGAATGTCAAAGGAAAAGAGGATGTGTTTCCCATCAGGACGTTTGTCCCATGCATGTTCTCTTATTGTTTCCCCAGTATTGATTTTGTTGCTCTTCCAGTTTCACTCTAATAACACCCTCATGTTTCACTCGTTTCTTTTGTCTTGAGAGTTTGTTGTGGGAAATGTTGTTCTCTCGCACAAATCTGTTACTCATATCTGTCCATTTTTGCCAGCCTAGCCCTTTTTCATTTTTTTTTTCTTTTTCTACTCCATGTTTGGATACTACCTATTGTGACTATTACTGTGTTCTAAATCGAATCAATGTTTTGATTCTGCCCATTGTTGCTGTTTTATTGTGTTTTGCCCTGTGAGGCATTTCAGGCTTTGCACATTATAGCTATTTGTGGTGTTTATTACTGCGGGAAAAAACATTTCAAAATGTCCTTTTCTCCTTTAACATAACAAGTCAACATGTTATGCAAACATTTTTTCCCACCCAAAATACTTTAACATTTTTTAGGCAAATTAATATTTGCTTGTTTTATTGTGGTTTTCTTATTAATTAAAAAAGATTCATTTCTGATCTCTCTGTCTATGTAAAATATGTTAATAATATTTTGTAAGGTGTGGCAAACATATGGTTATTCTTTTAATAGAATGTTGCCATTTAAAATGGAAAACGGTTGTGTCCAGCCTAAATGAACACAAACACAACAAAAAAAAAAAAAAAATAACAACAATAATAACAAGGACAGAACATACGAATGCAGTATATACACTGTAGGTAACTGAATAATTAGAATATATTTTGTAAAACTTGGATATTTAAAGTCTAACTGGAAACAAGACAAGTTTAAAGCATAAAATATATATATTAACAAACAGATTCATTCACACAAAGCAATTTCCTGCCTAGCGTAGTATATTTGAGTAATCACTGAAACCGAACCAGCAGACACATCAACCACAATGTTTAAGACGCTGTGATTATGAATGATTAGCTCATCCAATAAGCAATCAAGCGTTGTTTAACACGCATTTACATTTATTCATTAAGCGGACACTTTTATCCAAATGACTTGGATTGCAAAACAATCAGACAATGAGAGACGACATTTTTGCTGCTTTCTTTTAGAGCTGAACATACAACCTTTGTGTATTGGGATTTTCAATTAATTAATTCTCCTGTTTTTTTTTTTTTTGCATTTTTAGATCANTTTTTTTTTATTTTTTGTTAAATTATAATATAATATAATTATTATTTTGAACAGGTGTACAGCCTACAGCATGAACAGACAGACAGAGAGACATTTGCTCTCATATTTATAGCTACGGGGGGTTTAGCATCTCTAATTATTCTCACGTGTAGGTCTGTCGACTGCAGGGAAAAGCAAGTGAAAACTTCAAATTTTGACAAAGAGTACATAACTTAAAAATAACTTAAACACACAATGTTCTTCCTTAGAAGCAACAGTACTACCCATCAAGCCACTGGGACGTTTATTAACCTGAGAAACACTGTGATTAACACTCAACCAATGCACTAAAGGGATCAACAAACACACAATTCAATTACTCTAACAAAGCATTTTAAAAGTCTGAGGTTTTCATATCAAGTTCGGTTCATGAAACAAAACTTGAATGCAGACAAACTTTTAACACGAAAAGTCTATGATGACAATGACTTCATATGCTGCATAGACAGGTATGAGTACTGATAGATTTAGAGAAACTATTGCCATGATTATCACACGTGGGAATATCTAATACTTCTGGGTTGAAAATAGAGAGAAGCCACTGAACATGCTGCAGATTTCTTCTTACTGAGAATAACCAGTGCATGAAAAAAACATATATTTTACGGTAATCAGAAGATAAGTCACCTGAAAATTCCTTTATATGCAATTTCCTGTGGCCAGTGCGAGTATCCATTTTTGTGTGTAGTAACCGCACAAGCAAATCAGATTCAATGAGTGTTTCCCTGGTGTCAGATCTTCTGACACAAAGTAGATGGAACTTACTTCTGGATTGCTAAATTTCACATTAAAACATTGTTGAGTTATTTATAAGCAAACAACTGTGTATCGCTTACTCAAACAACTCGTACGAATTATGGTTCTGCAGCAATTGTGCACCATGTTTTGGTTTTAGTGTTTTGAAAGGAAAAGTTGTGAGACTGAAAAATATGAGCCCGCACTCTGAAACATTCCATTATAAGCCAAATTGTTTTAAAAATGCATGAACATGGTTTGTACTCTGAAACAAAGTATCACTAGCATCAATCTTCCTCTCCCAAACAACTGGTGTACAATTTATTCTCAACAGTCAACAGTAAGTTCCTGTCTTAAGTCTTTGCAATCTAACCAGAAAAGCTTGACTATCCCCGCAAAAAAGGAATAGAATGTGAAAACGCCAAACAGATGAAGCTCCAGACTGTAATTGAGCCACAAACTTCTTGCTTTGAAGCAACAGTACAACCCAGTGGGAATCCAATTCTGCCACATTCAAATAACTGTTTATTTAATGTTAATGTTAATAAGTAATTTGGTGTGCAATATCACAACAACCTAGTGTTAAATTATTTTCTCTTTCATTAACAGATTAAAAGAATTAATGACAAATCTAGCTAAAAACTTCAGGTTAAATTAGCTTTGACATGCTTCAATTAGCAGTTGCTACGCCGTCAGATCAATAACCCATTTGCAAGACAACAGATAGATTTATTGATCATTTGACATCAAAATCCCAAATTGAAAGGTAATTTTAACATTACGTACATTGTGTTTCACATTTGATTTTCAGATCTTCAGAAGAAGATTACAGATTTTATTGTCCTGATTATGGAATTTTGATGTTTATTTAGTTAGAACCTTGCTTTATAGCAAGAAGAAACAAGAGTTGGTGAAAAAGCTTGTGACTCCTTCTGCATCTCCATTTACTCATTTTATCGGCCAATTCCCCTGCTTTGGTCCAGAGAAGCTGGGTTGATGTGTAGTGGATGGTTTCCAATAAAAATCATTTATGCAAGAAGCCAAACAAACATTAAATATGCAGCCTATCATTACACCCTATTAACATATTGGATGGTGTTGCTGCAGTTACTAAAAGTAATTTGGTAAATGGAAATTTAAACTCCATCTTTTTTTTGGAATGGGTGAGGATCAAGAAAAAAAAGCATAGAATGATTCCCAGAAAACTATGTAATCAAGGATCAAGCTTCATGAGAAAACTAAAAGTGTAGAGTGATTGTGTATGGTGAGGTAAATATACTTTTCAGTTGTCTTGTGTGAAGTCTTTGAGAATTACACAGACCAGTTATTTCATTGCCAGTCAAAAAATCGATAGCTTCCTGTCTACAGCACAATGATGTCCCCAGTGATAGACTGTACTTACAATAGTGAAGTTCATAACTTTGAGGATCCAGATGGTGAGAGCAAGGTTGACCACAATCAGGATCATGAGAAGGAGGACGAAGAAATAAAGGCAACGTTTCCGCCAACCGTAGATCCCCACTTTATACACTTGCGGTTTTTCAGTACTCTGCACATTGTTCCTATGAGGGCACTGTTCCTGGGTCATCTGCAAACACACACACACACACACACACACACACACAAAATTAATGCAAGATTCACTCTCCATTGGACATTTACTATATAACCGGAGATGCTGTGTCAACAGCCCAAGGGTCTTGGTTAATCTGTTTTCGATTCACTTGAATGAAGGTGAATACAGTATATTTGCATTTTTTCATTTCAGTAACTTTAACACAGCAAATCTGGACTAACGGTTTAAAAGTTGAATCTAAAATTCAATTGGGAACGATTGCAAGGAAGATAAACCCAAATTCAGAAAAGAATGGCCTTTTATTATATAATGCCCAAAAATACAAAACATCTGCCATGAGGAGCAACTGTGCCGGATTTGGAAAGTCCAAACAACACAAAATCACAAAATAAAGTACCAAAATATAAACTTAAACACGACTAAGGCAATACCAGAGCCTGACAATTTTAAAGCTTGACTTAGTTTTTAGCTTAGGAAAACCATGAACCGAAGAATAATCATGTAATCATGTAACAGTTGTGCACTTTGAGACAGTTAAAAACTGCTCAGAGTTTGTGTAAAACTTCACTAAAAACTGTGAAAAGCGCCTTACAAATACTCATATTATTATTATATTAAGAGTCCTGCTCCGCTGCTCCACCTGGTGGACACTCATGGGAATGGCATTGGACTGGCGGGGGAACTACAAGTCCCAGGAGCCTTTGCTTCATGGGGTTGATCTGTCATCATCTGTGTTGATCTGTATCCTCATGTATACCCAACACTCTTAAACAGCAAATCACAAAGTGAAAGCCAAAGATAAACTGTCAGTTTACCCTATTTTAGAGCAAAAGATTTACTGTGATAAGAATCTACACTGGCAACAAAAATTGAACCTAATTAAATAAAAATCATTGAGCCAGAAAAGCATTGGATGCACTGTGTTTGTCTACATTTTCAGGAAATTGCCTTAATCCAATGCTGACTTTATATTTATGGTAAAAACCTCTGCTAAAATAATTATTAACATTCATGCGCAACACCGGTTTAAAATGTTATAATGATATAACGCTTACCAAAATATGCAAATGGCATAAACATTGATTAGTTCCAATTGTGTTTCTGTGGGGATTCATGTTCAAACTTTGTTCTTAGAACTAAGGATTTACAGTAGCAAAATTGACAATTTACAAGTCATTTGAACTTTGGTTGAGTACAATTAAAATAAAGATAAATATGTAAAGAAAAAGAAAAGTACATGCAGTAAATCATGACGTTAACAAGAACGTGAAAGAGCTTGTGGTAATGCAGTGAATAGCAGTGAATTATCACTAAGATTTTCTGATTCACATTGACACAAAATCACACGTGACGTTTTACACCTCATCATTCAGCATTTGGCGCCAAAGAATATGTTCACACTTGTGTGCCACCGGGTACAACCTTGTTGTTTTCATTTATTTTGTTGTGACACTGTATAAACCGGCCAATTAATGGTGTGGATATGGAAAATGCCAACAGAGAGGAATATGAAGGTGTGACTACAGAGGATGCCAGCAATCAACAGTGTGCTGTAGACGATGCTCATCACGTCACAATGTTTCCTTAGGTAACGCCTCTTTAATTGTTATTTAATCACATTAATTTTGTGAATCAAGAAACAGCATTAAAAGTGAATGTGTTGGGCACAAAAACTCTTTGTGTTTGTGAGCCAGTGAGCAAATTAAATGTAAATCTTAAAGAATAGTTGTAATATTTTATTTTAATTTTTAGCAAGATACTTTTAATTTAGTAAATTTTTCACTCTGTTTTTGTACTTTCATTTTTTTTCTATTTTAGTTTCTACACCTCTGTTGTTAACCAACAACAGCAGGCAAAAAAAAAGTTTTTTACTCACAGCTGAGTGAATCTTGCTTTGAAAAGCATTTAAATCAATAAAGTCCGTGGCAATTGCTACACCTGTTCCAGTGAACCGAAGCTTTAGTGATCTTCAGTCATAATAATTCAGTTATTTCCAAAATCTGTACCCAAATCATGTTTTGACCACTTAAAGTTTGAAGACTTTTCAGCAAAGTGTCAAGTGCGCAGAAAACACCAACCATGTTACTGTCAACTGCAAATAAAGCACACTCTGCTGTTTAAAGATGGATCAAGAAACGAAGGTCATGGCCTTAGTCATGTGTCAAGATGTTCCTAAATCTCCAGGTTGCTGTGCAGAGACAGGTCAAGCTAAAGCACTTGACGCTATTACGTGACCAAAGGTTGAGATATTGAGTCGCTCAACTATGAACTAAAGTGTTAGAGATTCGTTCTTGTACGAGGCACTGGAGATGGGAAACACAGGAAGCCGTAAAGACAAATTTGCCTTGTGTAGTGAACCACATTTTGTGAAAATGGTTGGTTTTTTTTCCCTAAAGGAGTAGAAGTTTTATTTAGCATTTTCTCAAAGAAAATTGTCAATGTCAATAAGCAATATGTGGTACACATTGTACAGTGAATGACAAAATGTATACATCTATAGTATATATGGGATGTGTGTGTGTGTGTGTGTGTGTGTATATAAACGTAAAACTCCTAATAGAAAACCACCTCTAGTTGGTTTAACTCTAAAAATACCATGGCCTTCTATTAGAGTTTTTTTTTTCGGTGTGTCTATATGTATACTGTATTATTAAGTAGGATATATTATTCTTTTTATATAATATGTTACATAATGTATTTTTATATTATACATTTATATATATACATGTGCTGCAAACAAAGTACCTTATTTTAAAAAATGTCAAGCAGGTTTGATCGCTGACGCTTTGACAGTTATTTGAATGCTCCGTGTGAAGCAACACAGCTCTGGATTTAAGGCTAAATCCTGCTATTATAGCAAATGTCATATGTGTGCTTTGTTCCTGTTGTGAGTTTGGCAAGGTTGCAGTGCCTGAGATTCTAGAGAGAGCGACGCTTGACTGTAGTTTAGGGAAAGAAAAAAGCAAACCGAAAAGATTTTCTGAATATAAAACACCTGCTTGTACTTTATTCTGCTTCTCTTGGTCTCGGGATTTAACAACAACTCACTGACAATTTTGCAGGCCTTTACTAGAACTGTTTCTAATACTTATTCCGTTTGCTGAGGGCAAATACATTAATACATTAAATATTTATCACTTTGATCTAACCGTGCAAAGCAAATTCATATTCTATAAAATGATTTGCTATAATCGCCTCCAGTTTGACATTAAGTACAAAATGCACAAAAACAAGGAACCCTGCTGTTACTAGCAAAATGCAGTATTGTATAAAGACACTGTGGGTATAACGTCATTGAAAGAACAAACTCAATAAATACCTTTGCTGTTTTATTTACTTCCTCCGGCTGTGTATGTGTGTTCGAATATACATAAACATAAGAAGGGACTTTTAGACTTACAGCTTCACATCAAAACTTTGTAAAATTGATCTGTAAATAAAAAAAAAAGTAATACTGTACATGCATTTGGCAAAGCCACATTTAATTACCGCCAAAGTAATTTGTATTTGACATACCACTTAATAACAAAACACCCAAAGAAAACTCTCTTCAAAACCTTGCCAATGTAAATTGCAGGAAAAAATTAAGCTGGTCATTGTGAATTTGTAAGTGATAAAGAGACGCACAGCTGAGTTATTTGAATAGATCAAACCTTCAGCCCCGTAATATAGTGAAACACAAATTAAACAGCCTCACTGAGAAAATGTGTGTACACATTACATATAGAAAACATCAAAAATGTGATCGAGCAATCATTGTGTTACTTGAGCATTGAGGCACAATGGCTGTGTATTTGTACAGAATGACAAATACACTATTAGTATAATAGAATTTAGCAGCACTGAAAATAGTTTCCACGTTTTTACAACATGCCACCAAGACATTTAAAATAGTTTTGTACAGACAACAAAACACCATAAGGTCCAGTCAGCTACTGCTATTTTCAAACACATTGAATGGAGTTAATAAAAGAAGTATTTAGATATAACTTCCCTACTCATGAAACAATGTTTCACTTCGATGTGTCAATGCCACATTATAGAAAGTGTCAATCAAATAAAAGAGTCGATCTTGTGCAAGTAATTAAAAATAAGTTATAAAGTAAGTGGAGTTGGTCAATATTGTCACTAGGGACCATCTCCAAATTGTGCTCTGCCTTGTAAAAAATAAAGTGAGTGAGTTTGTCACATTACCGAGTGAACACACACAAACCTGGAGCAGTCATCGGGTTCAGTGTCTTGGGTCTGAAAATTTGCAGACTAATTTAAATTAGACACCAATTCGACTATTTTACAAAAGCTTCAATAATGGAAAATCCCACATGAAACAGTATAGGATGTCCACTCGAAATTGAACTGAAGAACTGTTTTCTAATATCGTGTGATTAAGAAATAGGCTTTGCTTGTACACCACACATCCAAAGAATGAGAAATTATTTCACAACATTTTTCTTTTTATAACTGTTCATTATTCTTCATTCCACTATCTGTCCATCATAGCGGTGTGTAAACTTCGTGATGTTTTTATCAAGAACACGTGGTTGTTGGTTTAATGATTCCCAGACATCTGAGAAAACCCAGGCTTTGTGCAAATATTGTTGTTGCTTATTTTTTCATGGTTGTTTTGTTATATCTGTAGCACAGAGTTATGACTCATTAGTTTCATTGTTGGCTGAGGAAAATGATGTACTAGACACATCACAGGGATCAATTATGATTAAAACTTATGGAAATAATTACAAGATTTATTTAAAGAACAAAAATGTAATTTGAATCCATACATTCAGATTTTTTTTTCATCTACACAGGGCTTTAGAGATGAGAACCTACTACCTTAAAGTTCTACTTTCTTTCTCTTAATGTGAGGTTCTCAGCATTCACAGATCAAGTAGCATTACACTTTCTTGCAAACAAACAACTCCATGTTAAATTATTTTAGTTTCAAACCCCTTCACCAGTTATTAAACTAGCAGAAATGCTAGTTGTCCAACCAAATTCCAACACCTCTGTTGGGTGTTGGAACCAAAATTTGGCTCTGTTCACTAAAATCAGTCGTTATTCAGGTTCACCGATTCAATCCAGTTAAACAGAAAGTGTCATTGCAACAGTGGCTACACCAACAGCTCACAATTTCTTCCCCAAACGCAGACGTTTATTAACTGAGCGTTTTTAAACACCTTAAAAGCGAATGTTAAAAATACTTCCAGAAGCCTGGTTGGTTGAGACTGAAAGCCGCCACTGATCCTGTCCAGGAAAGGGAGGAAACTGTTGCTGGCACTCTAAAGGCCAGACAGTGAGCGAATGTCCTATAACCTTCACAGCTGTTACCTTCTCTTACTACCAGCCAACAGCCCACCTCCTCTTTTCCTCCTTATCTGCCCTTTCCACACCAACCTGGCATAGTCATAGAAAATCACAACAGCAACAATCGCCAGCCGCCACCTGTCTGTCTTACAGTGTCCAGTAGTCCCAACACTTTAAGTTTTAAACAGCAGCGTGAACCCTGCCACTAGCCTCTGCAATCTCTCTGGTGCGGACCTTGTTGGTATTTATAGTAGCCTGTTTCCCAGAGGGCAACAGTAATTGAAACCAAATGTGGGGAAAGAGTGATACGGGGAAGTAAAGCGTCAGTATTGTCTGGCTCCTTTTGAGACAGTCAGCGAGCAAGAGAGAAATATCCTGTTCCTACTGACAAAAGTCAAACTTGGCTGCCAAACGATCCGTATAAAAGTGCGCTTTTCAGAGAGCAGTAGTGTTGATACCCAGCAGAATTGAGTAAAAGAGACTCCAAAGGAGTGCGCCAAAAATAGCATTGCATCCGAAAAAAAACTCGCACGGAACTTCCCAGAAAGTAAAGTGGCAGTTGAGATAAAAGAAAAACCCCCGTCTTCCTGCTGACACAAAATCACATGCGTTCCCAGCAAGATCTCGCATAAACAATGGACCAGAGACTTACCATCCTGACCATGGCTCTCAAACTGAAGTCCACGCAAGTGTGCACAAACTCAGAGTTTGACGTGAAGATTCAAGTAGTCCCAGACTTTTTGAATATGGCATGAGGCCTATTTTCCAAGTTTCTCTCTCTCTCTCTCCTTCACGCTTCTTCTTTTTCCGACTTGCTCCAAGCAGCTACACTCCTAACTTCCGACCCTGTCAGCTTTTCCAATAACAGACGCGCAAGCCAAAATCCCTGCCCCGAAGTCTGCAGGAATTTCCTGCAAACACAGTCGTATATTTGCAGCTGATCCAGCCGAGTTCTGCTTCCGTCTGTCTGCCCCCTGGTTGCTGGCCAGATATAGTGTTTGGAGACACATGGGGGAAGTTAGGGAGTAGGTTGATGGCTTTTTTTTAAGCGTAGTGCTGCCCC
Organism: Paedocypris carbunculus; assembly: GCA_028128575.1. Lineage (NCBI taxonomy): Eukaryota > Metazoa > Chordata > Actinopteri > Cypriniformes > Paedocypris > Paedocypris carbunculus. The sequence continues at coordinate 833,296 of SOMO01000020.1, read as the reverse complement.
TCACCCTCTCTACACGGATGTATGTTTCACACCGTAGCCTTGGGAATAAGTACAAGCCGGTTATTTTTCCACTTAGTGTCTTTTCGACAGACTCTGACAGACAGAGAAAGTATTATTTTGCTGACATGACTCATCAGACTGATGAATAGTGGTGGTCATTGTCCAAGTTGTCTATGAAAAGCCATGTTAGAAATGGCTAGTTAACCATTAGACTTGGCTTTATGCAATTTTGTACAATTTATACTCAAAGTTTAAGATGGCTCGTCAGATAAAACAGCTTGTTGTGATACAAATAACACATGACATATTTATGTTGCTGTTTTTACTATAATTCATATGTATTTGCAAGCGTGTATCTAGATTTATGCAGGGGGGTTTTTTTCAACCGCTGTTTTTCCCTTCACACTCTTGGTTAAGGGCTTGAAAACAACCAATTAGAGTCAAAATTTGGAATCTGGGTTTAGAGGGAACATTTCCATCCAACCTTTCTGAATAATGTTGCTGCTGGTCGAATAAATTTGCCAGCAAGTTTTCTACTTGCTATTACCTCAAAATTACTCTCTTAGATTTTAATTGTGGAGTAATTGAGCAACATATTAGAGGTGTAAATTTGATTTAATGTCAGTGTTCAAGAAAGATTTCCCATCTATTTATAGTCTCTTTTTAATTTGGCTGTAAATGCTTTTTATATTGACTGTAAATTGAGTCGTTTATCTTGGAAAAAAATGTTTACCTTTTTTTCTCACTCATTAAAGGAACCATAACTTGCATCCGTATGAATCATGCGCTATATCACATTCATGTGTGTGAAACATTGTGTATTTATTCACGCAGTGGAAGAAAAAGTCCTGCTTGTCTTTCACGATTAAAGCGTTTCTTTGATTTTTTTTTTTTTTTAATCATTGCTTGATAAGCAATTGAAGCAATAATTAGAAGAATAAAGCCAATTTATTACTCTATGATAATTTCATGCAATTAAACAACAAAAAAAAAACTGAAAACAACTAAAAACAAATTTAGTGTATTTGAAATGTAATTAAACACTTGACCCACTGGATGCAGTCTGAGGTAAAAACAACTGGGTCAGAAAGCGATTGGAGCTTGACGTGGGGGGTGGGGTTGGGTGTAATCGTGTTCTCCAGCGAGTGGACTCACTTATTAGCCATGATATAATCTTCACCGTTCCTCACATTAGTTCTTTTTGGTGTCGTGTCCATGCCAACACATCTGTTTTCACAGAAAGAAGCACTTTGTTGTGCTGGTGGACATCATCTGATCTGCAGTCAAACTCGACTAAGGTATTCCAGTGCCTGAGGAGAAGCTTTTGTCAAAACTGCTGCTCTGAATAAAACGTTATCAGAGGCGATGTCTGTTTTTGAAACGGTGGGAAATTGCTACGCTTACAACAAGTGTTAGGAAGACAAATTTGATATCAGCACAGCTGAGGACACAAACTCTACTGTTCTATCAAAACATCACTGCGGGCTGGAAATGCTATTAGCCCCTGTTAATCAAAACGCCTGCCACCGCATCAGCCATTCCTCCCACAGTTTGGGCAAAACATATTTCCATCATTATGCAAAGCTGCTTTTCTGGGTCGACGTGCTGATTGTTCCTCAGAAGCCGTGCATGATCAACATGACGAGCCTGGCGTGGTGAGACAAGGCGGCATTTGAGGTCAAGTCACCTTAAGCTGTAATGAAGCAAACGATGGGAAAAATCTTCTGTCTTGTGCTGTTAAATGTTTTTAACACTAATTGTTTCATTATTTGTTGGCTTCTGATGATAAATGGCACAGCGTAATCCAGAGTACACTATTGCAAGTTAGCAGCATTAGTTCTGTTAACATTCATTTACATTTCTCTTCCTTTTGATTTCTTGGTTTTACTAGTTTTATTTTTCTTGGCTGAATTTTGGGTAATTAAATAAATAACCGTTTAATAAACGTGTGCTTTGATATTCCACCTTTAGGGTTTCTTAGTGCTTTTAATCTTTTCTTAATCCTAATTTTCTAGTGTGCGTGATGTTGGTCGGTTTCAAAAGCATTTCATTGGACTGTTAACTTTTTAGCACGCACATGATAAATAAACCAATCTGAAAAGAGTTGTTAAAAAATAGCATAATATCTTATTTGTCACGCCGGTAAGGATCAGAATAAGGCAAGTTGAGGAAATACAGGCTTTTAGTAAAGGAAAAGAAAACAAAATCGAAACAGAACAGGGAGATTCACAGGTAACTGCAGTAATAACAGGCACTTGGTGTCTCCTATTGCCTTTAAGTACACAGACCCAATTAGGTTCAGGTGCAGCGTTAAGAGATGATTGTCCAGGTGGTCTTGACGAACCTGTCGCTTTCTCAAACAGCCATCAGGAGGAGCCACAGAGCAGGACTGTTACATTATTAAGTGGTGAATATGAAAAGATATATCTGATTTAGGTAGCTGTGTTCCAAATACTTCTGCAAAAATATTTTGGAGATACCATGATAAAGTGGTTTTTAATGGAATATTTAAAAATGTAAATATTTAATTCGTTTAAGCCATAAATCATCCTCTCACGCTCTTTTAAATAAAGAGTGTTGGAAGGCTGCCAGCTTATTGAGAAGCAGAAACAAGAATTAAACAGTTTGAAGAACACATTTTGCTCTTATTTAGAGAGGTTTGCTAAACAAAGATGTTAAAAAGTTCCAATAAAATAAAACTACTAAATGTAAATGAACCATACCATTTTTAAACTATGCGACCTAAAAACAACCCATACTTTATCAAGGTTCTGTGGTGGACAATGTTGCAACAACAAAAAACAAAAATTGTGTCTTTTATTTTACAAAATAATAAACTTTCCTTCGAGGCAACTCTTAACAAACCAATGCTGAGCACGAATTAACCTACAAAAATAAGACTAAACAGGAAGAACAAACAGGATCAATATATCTGAGCTTCAGCACAATCTGACTAACAAACAACTCATTCCCATCAGCAATATACAACTGACAAATAAAAAGGTCTAAAAGAGCGAGGTAATGAAGGAGATAGGTGGAGAAACTAAAACAATAATCTGGAAATTACATGAAAAAAACAACAACATTAGAGTCAATAGACACAAGCGAAGTAACAGAACACTAGTCCACGTCATTCTTGAAAAAGAAATGGTGACTGGGTTCTAACACCATTACCTAAAATGCGAGAAACGAGAAATACTCTGTAAGAAAATGCACCAATACAAACGAGTTCTGCCCTAAGGTGGATCCGCAAGAGAAATGCCGGACAAATTCTTTGTATTGCAGTGGCAATTAAAACATTCCAATGTACCTCATACACACGTCATTACTTATGACTGAAAAGATATATTTTCGAAACTGCACATTTTTCCTTCCAATTTCTCATGTCTAAGCACAAGTATATCCTGCCAACATATTCAGACGCACCATTATCCAAACATCTGACAGCTGTACCAAGGCACTTGGAGTCTGGGGAAGCATGAGGTGTTTGAAAAGGGGCTATTGATTTCTGAGCAAATAGCATCTCTGGCATCAAATCTGCTTGGCAGTGCTCTGACAAACTTGACCATGTCAAAGAGTCGACCGCCATATCTACAAGAATTCAATAGGTAATTGAAGGCCGACTAGAAATGGAAGAAGAAATGTTAACAAAAACCAAGAAGCAGACAGTGTGTAAACAGCATTCCCACCGGTAGATGAAGGCAAGAAAAGATATTATGCTACCTAAATGCCACAGAGCTTTCCCTGGGGTGTATGGGCTTTAGCCAATTTATACTTCAGCTCACTGCACTTACATATACCTGTAGAGCTGGTGGGTAGACATGCCGCAGGGCATACATAACTTAAGACTGTGTGAGGCTGTGGAAGGACAAACCAGTTGAGTTAGAATTTAGAAGAAACCAGAAGACTGTAAACCCCTCAGCAATTTACCATCATCTCAATTAACCATAATATTTGATTGGTAAGGTACATGTTAAGATTACTCAACGAATTGCAGTCATTCAATAAGTCCAATCAGTGGTGATTTCCCTATGAGTCGAACACACAACCTAAGTGTTGCTAGGAAGTGCTGTACATCTTAGACAAAAAGAAAGTGACAACTCTGAATTATTTAATGTTTTAGGGAGGATTATTGGACAATTATTCAAATTTAGAAATGTATGCAAACATGCAGCCTTCTCGTCACCGGACAAAATGTCTAACCATCAGACCACATTGTACCCATATTGTACAATGACTGGCGAAGTCATAAGTAAGGTGGAATCGTTTGTGTGGGTTTCATTTTGACTAGGGAACGTCATTGGTTTGTCTAATGATGTCAGAAACATGCACTAGATTACATTAGCAATGCAATACAAAATTGGTCAAACATTGATACTGCTCTATTTCTGGGTCGTGAGGGGGTAAATTATCATTCTCTCAAAATACTGGAACATTTGAGTATTCACTTGATCATGAGTTTGACTTGAAATGAGGGAGAACAATAAAAACTTGTTGTTTTTCAAAAAAAGCATCACCACACACATCAATCACTGTCTACCACCCTCTTGCTCTGCTTTATTTCTAACCAACAGCAATGTAAAACAACCTACATAAGCTCCAAGGGTTGTAATTAGACCCTACACTCCAGCAGAATCCGAGCTTGATTGGGCATTTAAGACCCCATCTTTCTGAAGACCTGTGAAGACTCTGAAGCAGATGAGTTTGAATGAGAACCTCTTTCTGTCCGAATGGCTTTAATCACCTTCCATGGGATTGATTTGTGTTTTTTTTTTTGT
>SOMO01000020.1:808641-827558 GCA_028128575.1 Paedocypris carbunculus | reverse complement strand
TTCATATTCACAATAAAGTTGTGGCCCTGACGTTAAAACAGACCTAGTTCAATTAGAAATCTATCAAACCTAACAAAACAAAATCTAACTAACAACTGTGATAAAACTCCAAGATGTTCTGATACTGATTTATTTCACAATAGATGGTAAAGTGTGAGAAAACATTCATTAATACTAGTCTTTATGGCGTAGACACATTAACAAAAGCTTTATTCAACTCATTGTCAAGCTTATAGCCTTAGTTCAGTGAAAAATGCTGTTTGTCATTTAATAAAATGTCTGTTGCTTCACTTTACTTTTTTGTGTCACACAATTTCAACATCTCTAGGCCTGAAGTCAGAACACACTCGGACATACCGACACATTTAGACCCTCATTAATACTTGGTGCATGTTTTAGGCCCTATGAAAAAAAGTAAGTGGCTAATAATGCTGTTATTAATATTTAAGATGGACTCTGCAGACCCCCAAAGCTTCTTGGCTCTTTTTGTTCCTCTGCTGCACTACGGCCCTCACAAAGTGGTGTGGAGGATAGAACGGAGACTGCTCATCTTTTATTGTCCAAGTGAATTAGCTTCCCAGACTTTTCTGGGAAGGGAAGGTGACATTGTGCCAGAAGAAAAAAAGGTGGCCCAAGGTCAATTATTACACTAATACAATTTCCAGATAATTACCATTAAACTCACTTGTCCCCTAGCTTGTCCTTGAACCATGACCATGCATTTACAAGCGGTGACAAATTTGGACCACTCAAATGCTACCGAATCAAACCAAGGGCAGAGGCGCAAAACAAAAAGCAATCAGGGGAAAATCAATGCTTTTCAGTTTCATTTTCACATTTCTGCCGACCTCTTATCTTCGCTTGGCAAAGGAGAGCTTTCGGCCAATTATCTGTTGTTTGTACCTGTCAACAATTTGAAATTCTCCATGTTGTTTATGTGGCCCTGTCACTTGGTCAATACTACTTTTCCTCTTTACAAAATGCTCAGCTTTATTTTGTAAGACAGGAAAGGCCTGACTACCCCAGCATGCACTTTCTTAGAATTCATAGATTTCGACAGCAGGTGACTTCTCAAACTGACAGACAAGCGAATGGATCAAAGCGAACATGGCGTCTGTTAATCCAAGCCATGCGAGAACAGATTTGTCACTTCAGCTCTTTTGTTGAAGTGGACTTGCCACATGTAATGGAGATATTTTGCATACCATTTGCATAGGAATAGAAATCTCTGCGAGACAAGGTCTTGTGTGTAAATACACCTTTTGGCATCAGAAAACAGGAAGATTTTTCTGGATTAACAAATCACGCTCCAAACTGAATTTTAAGCAGAAGCAACAACAATCGCAATTTCATGCTGATTATCTGTTCTTAAGTGTTTTGCTCTTGGTCTTTTCTAAAGATTAGCAGTTTTAAGACACAAGTAATGTGAATTAAAAATGCAAAAAAACAAGATAATGGCCACAGGTTACAATAACACATTACCAAAATACAGTTAAAACAACTGTAAAATACTAGGTTATGTTATCCAAATATTATTACAAATTAAATGTATTTTCAGACTAAAATTGCGGTTGAAACCAGTTTATATGTTGAATCATTAAGTAGATGCGTACACAGATTCAAATAGATTTGCAAATGAACATTGATATGATATTGGACAAGATTCTTCCTTGAATTAAAGCATCTATATATTTTACAAATATTTTTAGGAATTATAAATTAGTGAACAACTTTCCACAGATTTACGCTCAGCACAACAAAACAATGGTGGAAAGCTAATCAGCTATCAACTAATGACATCACGAGAGGCTTTGTGTATGTCCTACAGTGAAGGTCAAAGTGTGGCCAAAAGCAAATGTTCTGGAGATACCCACCTAAGGGTTTTCTAAGGGTTACAGAGGATTGCCCTAGTGATGACATATACCTTGCAAGATGCCATTTTCCTCTAATAGCTTGCAGACTTCACTGTCAGACCACCCTGAGCAATGAGGCAGAGTTCCCTTCAAGAGCAAAACACACACACTCACTCATTTCAGTCCGTCTCCCTGCCAATAATTCTTTGTGCATTCAGTGGCACATGTCAGTGCAGTGCATCTCCACTGCCCTTTAAGGCAGTTATAGTTCCATCTTCCTGTCAGTCTAGAGGGGTCGTCTCCACTTCAACTTAATTTGGCGGGAGAACGGCACTGGAGCCTCTCCACAGGCCGTTCAGACCCTTGAAGGAAGGTTTTGGGACAGCAGCAGCGAATCCACATGCATTTGCCGCAGACTTGGATCTCCCTCCAGGCCACCTCTCTCATGTTGTGGTTAAGCAGTTGGCACATTGGCAATAGAAAGCTTGACCTTACTATGCATTGAAATGCTTAATCTTGTGAGACACAGACTGAGTGGATGAAGCACAGCATTTATAGAAAGGTCAAACAGATAGTTCATCTGCTTTGCTTGAACTTTCAGGTGTTGGTAAATATATAAAGCGGCTCCAAAAGTGAGCGGTTCAACCACGAAGCTATTGGGATATGAAGTCAAATGCGTTCTTGTTAAAACAAAAAAACGCAAGTGTGCTTACTCTGCATTTATGAAGAATTCAGGGTATTGTTTGCAGAGCAATCTTGAAATTTGTCTATGAATGTTCATGTTGGCACAATGGCTGCACTATTGCTTCAGAGAAAGGAATTTCACGGCTAGGATGGAATCTGTCAGTGCCGCATTGCTTGGAAATTCCTCACTTTTCTGTCTTTGTTCTTTCTTTCAAATGGTATTAATCGTTAATAATTAATTCCTTCATTAGTAGTAATTTCCCCCTGCCTCAGTTGTGGTTAATGTATCAATCATTGCATCTCTAAATATTAATCTTGTGTGTAAAATGTGTAAAAAAAAAAATAAATAAATAAACAAAACAAAAAACAGAAACTTTCGAGTAATAAAATGTAATACAGATTAAAATGTTTTGCACGACCAAAATGCTTTTTTTCTTTCTACTAAGCTTTTTCCCAGGCTTAGCTGTGAGGTCAGCTATCTTTAACAAGCTTTACGTACATAGCAGGGTTTGGAAACAGCTGGGAGTCCACCCTGTAGTCTAAGAGAGTCATTCTTATTCTGATTGAACCCAAAACTTCACAAATATCAGCTGCTTTTAAACCCTAAAGTATGAAATTCTAGTCTGTGTGGGGTATTGCTAGTTGGTACCAAAAGAGCCCCCATGGAGATGGACGATGGGCTTTTTGACCGGAACTAATGCAAATAAGTGACCAAAAGGTCAAGGGACAGTCATGAGGTTTTGGCTATAAGACATATGGTCTACCTACAAGTAATTTTACAAGTAAATTTTTTGCTGTACAGACTTGTCATATTTTGTAAGTAACCTTGATGAAATTTTTACAACCTGTGAAAATTAGAATAACCGAAAAATCCATTGTTAATAGTGTTGGTATAAAGTCTAAGACGTTAAAGTGGAGGTGATGCTGGCATTTGCATGAACTCTGAGCTAATTGTATTTGGCTTAACCACAAAATAATTTAGTTAATTTTATTTTATTGTCACATTGCCAGAAGCTTTCTCATCGAAACATCTTCCATTGCTGCCAACCGTTGATTTCACCAATTGCTTGAAAGTGTTTCAGGGTATGTCAGTTTTATTTGGGTTGGTGGCAGATGCCTGGCATTGGGATGTGTCCTCGACTGGCACACACAAGAGCAACGAGGCAGTGCGATTTCAGCTTTTTTCATTATTATTTCTTTATTTCTCTGGTGGCCTCATTAGCTTCCTCAACATTGCCTCAGCAATACCAATAGCTCCGGCCTGCTAATGTTGACAGTCACCGCACAATTCTGGTCGCATGCGGATCAAAACATTTGCTCAAATGCATATCTCCCTGTCTGGATGTTTGAAGAGAGCTAAACAAATCCCATCCTTCCAATCAGGATGCTTGGAGGCATCAGATTTAGTTGCTTCAATAAGATGGCTTTGAAAGATAAGCAAGTTACTGGATCACACAAGTCAATTCGAATTGCAAGTAATTCCAATTTTTCATCCAATGTTCTTCTTTTTTTAATGTTTTTTTTTCATTAAGTCGTTTTTAATTTTTTTTATTTACCCTATGTTCTATATTTAAATGACATGGTCATGTTGAATTAAATACACGTTTAGTACACATGGTTGCACATTTCTATTTATAATACTATGAATTTCTAACAGTTCTTGATCTGAAGCGAGTCAAGTGTGACCACAGTTTCATGTGATCTGCCACCACTCAAATGTGCGGCGAGAATAAAACTACAATAGCATTAATAATGCTTTCATAGGTTGCTGAGATCATTTTAAACATACTTCTTAAAAGGTTAAAACAAGAGAAGAATTGCATTTTTAAAGTGCAGTGTTTGCTGTTTGCCAGTGTATTTTAATCATGAGTTAGACCGAAAAACTTCTTCGTCTCATTGCAGCACAGTTTCTTTTTCACACCACGGTAGATACAAAGAGATTATTGATCCTTAAACAATTATTATGCGCCCTGAATCGTAGGAATTTTTTTAACAACATTGAATGGAAGGATGTTGCATGGAAAATTCTTCCTGAATTCAGATACACTGAGTTAATAACACCTTCATTTGAGGTTTACAGGCTTAAGAAGGGTTCCACGCATGTAAATGAGAATTAGGTGGCAGTGTGAAAGTCACAAATATTATATCTGCTTTACTGTATATACGTGAACATATATAAAAATGAATCATAAATCTGCGTGTTGACTCATCATTTTCATTCAGTGCCCTTAAAAAATGCGGCATCATAAAGTCAGAGGGCCTGAAAGATGGAGTGTGTGTAGAGAATTTTTAATAAATAAAAAATCTGCATTGGTGTGATTCAAACTTTAAACAAAAACATTATTTACGTGTAATTCTGCAATGGGACAGATTGGGCTGTTGTTTGAACTAGATTAATGTTTTGATGCAAAAATAAATGTATAATATTTTTGGATGATAATGAAAGCATATTCATTTAAATGTTTTAATTGGTCTTGGTTATAAGTATCAATTGGTTAAATAAAAAGACAGATCCTTTTTTTAATACTTGAACAAACTAGAATTGCACCAAAAGAAGTGTACATTTAGATGGCTGGGAAACTAACAATAAAACTCAAGCAGAAAACTATATACCGAGTAAGAACCGGCTTGTTGATGCCAGTCTCTTCTGGCGTTCTAACTTTGGGTTAACTATGGTTCTGCTGCTGGAACATCCACAATGTTCATATTGCATTCATTTCTTCAGCATTGTTTCATCTGACCTGTTTTTTGTGGGTTTGTTTTACATTTCACCAAACTGGATAGGGCTTGAGTCTGTCAGTATATCTATTTAATGACCCTCTCTCACACCGAGAGCTGATGCCCTCCACATCGCTTCAGTGGCTAGAAATTCATATGAAATAAAATGCAACACTTTGACACTTTTAATGGGAACTTGGAATTCTCCAGTCATTTCTTGTCAGGGTGCTCATCCCTTTCATTTTGGCACAGAGCGCTCTCAAAGCACTGTGGAACTCTTCATGGAGCATGTCTATCATCTCAGAAACACCAACATTCAGCTCTAATAAAACAGATATAAGCCATTAGGCTAAGCTAGCATCGAAAGGCAGTGGACAACGAGAAGAAGAAGCCAGACGATGACAGTGCGCCAGTGCTTAGCTTAGACTTGCTATGGTATTCAATTTCTCTGTGGCATTGTGTTGATTGCACATTGCACATGTGATTATATTGCTTTAAAACAACTGGCCTGCAAATCGCAGGCTTTGTCTCAATCTATATCTATAACAGTTTCAGGTTCAGAACTGTGGAACTTTTTTTTTTTTTTTAAACAAGCAAAGTATATGTTGTCAAATTTGCACTACACTCAGACGATAAGGAACTACAAGGTTTGTATGGAAAAATTGATACATAGAAATTAAAGAAAAGACAAGGACTTTTCTTTGTGGTGATACCAGGAAAGAGTTCTTTGTAGTGATACCAGGAAAGTCTGCAAGTGTTGCAAAGTGTAAACTTTATTTATAAAGACGCCCCCTCCCCCGACACAGCTCTCCTGCAAGAGCAGCGAAGTGTTCCCAGGCCAGGCGAGAGACATGTTTCCTTCAGCGTGTCCAGGAACTTCCTCCGGGCCTCCTCCCGGTGTGACACCTTTCAGAGCCATCACCAGCAGACACCTGAGCCCTCAGTGTGGAGAACCAGTGGTGTGTCCCGGCTCCTCACGCTATCTCTACTCACATTAAATTGCAATCAATATGTGTCTTTGGGTGCACAAAGCACAAGTTCCTCAACTCTCAGCAAAGTCCTGCTGTTCTCAGATGCACCGTCATTTTCCCGAAAAGTGATTTACGCGCAATTGCATGTATTGTGTTTGCAATTTATGCTGCTTGAAAATCGATATTTAAAAAAAAAAACTTCTTTTGTAGCCACGAGACTAACTAGCTCTGTTGTTTCTTGAGCCATTGATTTTGAAAAAGGCTTATTGACAGCAATCAGACTTCCCGGACCCGAGGCGGCACAATGATTATAGAGTTCAGAACTTTTGGGCTTTGATAGAGGAACTGAATGTCGACTAATCTCGCCTGAATGCTCTGCCATTCATCGAAGGCGCTGAATTGGGAGGGTTTATTCGCCGCATGATCGTATGGCTCTGGAGATTACGACTGGCCTGTGGGGAAATGAAGAAGCTTTCCTTAAATCATCTCACTCTGCACAGTCCTAAAATCCCAATCTTCGCTTGAAGGCTTTGCAAGATGCCCTCAACTAATGTAGCATTTATGAGGAACTTTGCAGTGAATTGACACAATCACCGTCTGCGCCAACGTCACTTGCTGCAAAGAAATGGCGTCTTTTGCTCGGGTGAAATGAATTGAACAGAACCGGTCAAAGTCTCTGAGCAAGTGGTAACTTGTAGATGCCAAAGCTGTCGGTCATTACAGAACAGGAAAGCGGTGTGCAGTGAATACCAGGCATTAGCCTTTATCGCCGCTTAAAATACATCCTCACAGCCTCCAGGGTGCCAACAGTGCGCTCTGTAGAATTTAAGCAGATAAATGTTTAAAACATTGACAAAATGTTATTTGTTGACATTTACCCACAGAAGGTCCCAGAAGCTTCAAGCTTGACAGGCTGCTAGTGAAAAGCGCCAAGAAATGGTAATATATATGCATGAAACATAAAGCCCTTTCAAGATTTTAATGCTTCTCAGATTCCGTTTTTAAGTTCAGAAATAACTGCTCCGTGCATCAAGATGGTGCTTAGCACTTCTGAAAAGTGAAGAATGTCTTTTCAGAGAGGGTCTCGCCATCCTCCCCAGGGGCCTTTTCCAACTAAAATCATTGATACTGATTTCCTCGGGCTGTCATATTGATTTTTAAGATTTATGAGCTCTCGCCTTCCTCTCCAAGATCTCTGGTCTCTTTGTCCGTCTGTAAGAAGTCATTTATTCAGCACTCGCCTTGACAGGATTTGTGCAAAGCAGTTCACTTTCTAATAATAACATTGGCATTAACATGTTTTAATATTTTCATATTTTTTTCGCTAGACTTCTAGGAAAATAATTTCTATTCTGTATGTCTGTTCGTTTTTCCATCTGTTTAAATGATTATGGATGGATGGTTCATGGTTGGTTGGATGGATGGACAGATAGACAATTGATGCGAATCAAAAATATACATTCACTCTAACACCTATGGCCAATTCATACCATACAATACAATTCTATGGAATCAATATTTTGTTTAAAAAATATCCCCCACATACATGCCAAACAAGTCTTTACCACAATACAGTACTTTGCCCCCAAGTTGCTCTTTCAAATTTCCATTAGTATTCTAATTTTCCTGGCAGTGGCGGACTTTTTCCAAACTAGGATTCAATATTTGGAAGTCTGAATACTCATTTACATTGTAAAGAAGAATGTTGAAAATGAAATCAATGGCTCGGCAGCGTGTTGCTATTCTTTGTCTTGTGTGGCCTGTGCTATAAAGAAGGCATGGCAGGTCTTTTGAGCCTGTCAAGTGTAATTGCGGCAATATTGGTTGTGGAGGATTTCCAGCTCACTTGTCAATGTGTTGTATATCTGTGAAGGAAATGGGTTCAGCAAAGAGCTTATGCGGGACCGATGGAACTATCAAGAGAGGTCAGCGCAAAGCCTCGCGCTGCTCAGCGGCTGACAGCTTTAGTTTAGCCAGTACACGCGACTGCCTGTTGGACTCGAACGAACTGCGAGACTGTCATGTGTGAGGGAGGCGGACAAGAGCAGACTGATTCAATTAACTTCATTATCAACGGTCCAGAAGTTGTAAAAGTACAAGAACAATGAATCCTATCAGTCTACTTCCAACAACTTTAGAATAGATTCCACACATGTATTCTGGGAATTCGACGATAAAACAAAAGAGTAAAATAGGTTTAAGGAATTATTTGGCACCAATGCTTTTTATTAGAAATCTGTGGCAGTATTGGTAGAGTGCTTAGTGAAAAGCTCATGTATTCATAGTTGAGAAATGATTATAAAGCCAAGGCGATATGTAAGGCTATTGATGTCACTTAACAATGGGGATGGGAGATCAACACATCTTTGATTTCCACAGTGTGAAATTAATTAAACTGGTTCGGCTCGTTAGACAGTCTCGTAATTTAAACTAGGGGGGAAATTGTAACACACGTCATGGAATTTCAGACCACTTCAAACAAGAAATAATGCAAAAATATAAAAATTCCAGTTTCCAAAAACAGCATTTTCACGACATATGTTTGGCAATTAAAGCTACATTATTTTTAAAAATGCTCTCTCTCTCTCTCTCTCTCTCTCTCTCTCTCTCTCTCACACACACACACACACACACACACAAACAAATAAATAAATATGGCATTTATTCGTTTTTTAATTTGAATTATCTTCAAATGAATCTATACTAGATTACAGTCTATCCATGCTCTACAAGAGATTCAAAGCTTCCAACTTTGACTGTGATAGTACTGTGATGCACTGAAGGGCTGGATGGAAGCTTCCCTGAGTAGTCTTTACAAAGATGTCTGGAAAAAGACCCGTTTTAAAATTAATCTTTGGAGGTAAAATGCCAGGATGTCAAGACAGACCCTGTACTCCTGACAGGCAGATTTGTCACTGTACTGGGTGGCCCAGCCAGTGACACAGTGATGGATTGTGGGATAGAAGGCCAGGATGTCGAGGTGCATGAATACCGTCCATGCTTTGTGTTTTTGTTGTTTTTTTTCCAATCTTTTCATTCTTTCTCAAATTCTATCTTTATTACACGACTCAGTGTGTCAACTTCCTTCACACTTTGATCCACAGGCAAGAGCAGTGACATTTCCCAGTCTTTTTTCTTTCCTTTTTTAGATTGTTTTGAGTCTTTGTTTTGTGTGGCTGGGTCTCATGAACTCATCCAAACATAATTGCTTTGATCCCAGTTACACAAGAAATGGCAAAGTGTGTTTTTTTGTATTAGAAAAAAAAAAATAAACAAAATATAAATTGTACTCTCAAGTCTGTAGGGGTCAGGTCCACAATACAGCATATACAATATCCTATTATTCTCTTTTGAGTCCCAACCATCGTATTTTGACTTTTGAATAAAATGATTCAGTGAGTAGCTAGGAGTTACCTGCTATCTACTCTGTTGCTGCTTCTGCTTTGTTGCTGCTTTGGCTTAAGACTGCCCACTGCTCCAGGTTTGTGTGTGTGTGTGTGTGTGTGTGTGTGTGTGTGTGTGTGTGTGTGTGTGTGTGCGTGTGTGTGTCTTCACATCTTAAATACAGAGCACATTTTTGATATGGCCAATAGACAAAACTTTCACAAAATCACTTTACCTGAATCCAAAGTAGCAGTGTTTCAATTTTAAGAAAACGAAAACTACTTAAATTAATACAAATTAATTTAAACAAAATACAGGATCCCTGTAAAGGACGAAGCGGTAGAAGATGAATGAAAATACAGGATGTTTTCCTCGACAACTTCTGACCTATGTTATACCTTGATTGTGTTCATGTCAAACCATTGAGAACCAAATACTGTCACTCGAAAAGCCGTGATGACAGCACAAGATCACACAACTATAAAGGAATATGTAGGAAACAAAATAGGATGAGTAGAATAAAAACCCTAGGAATTTGGGAAACAGAGTTTCGTGCGTTCCAATATCTTAACTCAATTAGCGAATAAACAAATTGTCGGCCAATCGTACAATGTTCGACAAAACAATTTGTGAATCTGCTTGTAGTGAGCTGCGAATAAATCAAGCTCTAATCTAGAATTGACAAATCACATGATCTTTCCAGGAAACCAAGGTTCAAATCATCTAAACAGTGCAGCTGCTGCAAGCAACACACACTGCTGGAGTTTTCCGGATATGGAGAGAATGTTTTTTTTTTCTCTCGTAGATAATTAGTTCTCGCTTTCCAACAGAGTTTCATGTCGCACAATCAGTGTCACGCGGCTGGACCGCAGTGCTCATGAATAGGGTTAGTGTGTCCTGCTGGGTAAAGAGTTGTCAATATGAGCCAACAAAACCAAGCACTGATCTATCACTAAGACTTTAGATTAATGCTTCTGTAGTAGACTTCGACAGAATGGAAATTGACTTTCTGGGAAATTAGCTCCTAAATCTCTTTCCACAGTACGACTAGTTAATTTCATTGATTAATATAATGACAAAATTTAAATATAGCTTGAAAGTGGATTCTGTCATTTGTTCAATATACAGTATCTCAATATAGTGTATAGTTTAGCTAGGGTGTGACGAGTTGTTCGACGTGTAAAAACACCCATGGATTTTACAGACAAGCTTATTACGTTGAATATAATGTATGAGCTTGTAACACTGGATATAATTAGCTTGCTCTTAACAAAAAAAAATGTAGAATGATGGCAAAAAAAAATCTCCTTTTCCACAGGATTGAAAATCACATGCTGTACAGCAAAAATAGCAAAGACAAATTGATTACAGACTTCACACCACAATGGTTCCTTGCAGATTAGATGGCTGGAACATTTACTAAATATAGAATTTTCAGGGAACTAGTGATGCATTGGAGTCTTTTTGACCAGTTTGAGCATGTGCTGTGTTCTTGCTAGAACTCTGAAATGGTTTTGAGCAAAACATTGTTTTAACAAACATAGTTATTCATCCTTCTGCATTGGCTGTGCAAGGTCAGGACACTCTTTTGGAATCATAACGATCAGAAATCAATGGCTCTTTGTGTCATCGTCTTTTGATGTGTTGGCGTCACATGGGTTGCAGGGGGAAAGCATCTCATAATGTTGTTTTCTCTCCAACAGCGATATGAAAGTGGCATTAATACAAACCACCGGTGCCCACCTAATGGATCGGAAAACAAATAAGCAAGTGTGGAGTGAGAAGGAAAATAAAAATGATTGTGTTGCAAGGCGGTGTTAATCGGCAGCATGAAGAGAGCAGTGTGCGGCTTTTAAAATCGACTTTATATACTTTATATAGTGGTCAAGACCTTCGGAGTGGCAGACGTATTTCAGTTGGCTTTTGTTCAGGTTGTTGCTGTGAGAGTAATGAACATGATGTGTGTATGATTCAATGCTAAGTCTACTATAATTCAGAGTCTGAGATGTATTTGATTCGGTAGCTTTTAAAAATGTGTGACAATCTTGACGGTGAAAGTTAAAACTGATGATGAAATTGACAGTTATTTCTGTTGATGTAAGTAAACTGAAATCAATTTGTGCATTTTTTGAATTTTCCTGAGAGCAATTTTCAAACAAAAAAAAAAAAAAGAAAAGAAATTGATGATACAATTGTTAAACTGAGTAAACAAAACAATTTATGCTACACTTATTTAAATAAAATTAACGTTTTTTTTTACAGAATAAACTTCAAATTGGATTCGAGACACCAAATTGACTATGCTACTAACAAAGTTACAGAGGTAAACTTAGATTGGTTTCACCTAAATGAAATGCTCAATTCAAACTAAAGTTACAGCGTGTTAAGTAAATTTTGCAATTTGGGCTTCATATCATTAAGTCTACCATTTTAACCAAATGCAAAAAATGTACAACATTTTGAATGTTTATTGATTAGAGGACTCCATAGACTGGTCTGGTTGGACAACAAATTATGGACTAGTTATGAAGACAAAAAAATACAATGAATTTATATTAAGCCATATTCATAATCATATGAACAACTAGATTGAATGATTTTTGTTTTACAGTGGTTTAAGAATTTGCTGTATGAATCTGACTCCAGCCAGAGCTCACTTGAAAAGCCAATCTTGTAGAGTTTAAATTAAATTATTTATTCAATTAGAAGAGTAATACTAATATGAGTAACAAGCTTATGTCATCATTGAAAATTTCTTACAATGGTTTGTCGGATTGGTAAATTGGTCAGACTGGTCCGGTTCTGTTGGTTTTATTGGTGGGCCTGACTGAGTAGGGGTTTACAACAAGTTGACAAAGCTACATTGTTCTTTATAACTGAGAGCGGCTATAAGTTTCTGTTTTCACCATGTGTCTAGTAAGCCATATATTGCTCTGGACATACAAACATCACTGATTTATTTCTGCTATCATGAATCTGAATGATGAAGTCTCTTGAGAAGGTCGGTTTAAGGTGTGTCCTGTTCTCCACCTCACTGACCACCGAATCTGACATCTTTACCTTAAACTGCTTGCCGACATCTGCTGCGCTGTTCTAGCTGTCAATCACGCTGAAACTGAGCTGCCCTTCTGCACATGTCCTCCAGAGCTTGGTTCTGTCTCACTGCTTTGTGGACTGGAGAACTCCAAAACGTGATTAATGGCACAGTCATGGTGTAATCAGCCAGGAACCATGTTTGACCTTCGTCGATCATGGTACAAAAGTCCCAACAAAAGGTCTCGCAATAGAAAAACCAAGAAAGCAGCCATTTGATTGGGTGTTAGCACTGTTTCCATCCTACCGAACAGCAAATCGCTTATTAAATCATTCATTCGTGTCAAAACTGTCATTAGAGTCAAAAAATAGCCATTTTTTTGCTTTGCTGAGTTTAGATTGGGTTAGAAATCACAAAGCTGTGGGATTTCAGTAACAGTAGCATGACTATGAATAACTGTAAACCAAGTCCTCTAAATAAAAGCTGCCAAATGCAGGAATGTAAATGTAAAATATTCTGACAGCCCTTCAAATATTTATGAGAAAGGGAGAAAACACTACAAACGTGTCATAAGGTGTCACAATAGCTTCTAATCTACATCCTATCTATTCGAAACAACCATGACTTTACATTACACTTGTTTCTTACATCAGCCACATACTGGCCATTGCTCAAGATAGTACTGCATAACATGATAAAAAAATAATATTGCGACCTCTCTTTATGAATTTATTATGAACACATAAGAAATGTGAACAAATCGACCAATTGTTCATACAACTGAAAAATTTGACACTTTATACTTGCTCGAAAGCGTAACATAATATTAATGCTCTTCACGCCGTTAGAGCGAGTAGAACACAGCTACAGCGCTGTATAAACATTTAATGAGACAAGAAGCACGTCAGTTCATGCTCTGCAGAAATCAAGCCTTCTTCCAGACTATTCAACGTATAGATCTCAAGGCAAAACAAACAAGAGTGGAGGATGGCAACAAACTTCTCTCGAAGCTTCTTTGAGCGTAAAGTTACTCTCGTAGGCAAAGGGTATCATCTGGCATCCATGACCATGCGATGAGAATCCTAGCAAACTGCCACCGGTGGTGGGAAGACACTATCTCCCGCACAAGATAGTTCTGTGACCTTAAGTGTAGGTTGTTTAAAGATATTTTAATGACTTAGATTGTGGAAACAGAGGTTTATTTTGTATGGTTCATTACAACATCCCACTAACTCTAACCCATTCGTAGGATTCTTTACAAGTTTTTTGAACCCTCCAAGACCATCCTTACTATGAACTAAGACTCCATTTAAACTCTTGATTGTGTAGACCTCAACAAACTTGCACAGATTTATTTCAGCAGAGTTGCCACCAGTCTGAGGAGTGGATGTCCTTAGGATTCTGGCCTAGAATTTACAGTGTTCTGTACATAATACTTGAACCCATCCTAGATCTTTGCCAAGGTGCCTTCAAGTAGTTCTCTCTTAAACTCTTTGGAGATTGGAAGAAGATCCAGACACTCATCTTGCTGTGAGTGGTTTGTGGAGGTGGAAATTGTGTTGTGCTAATTGCACTGCATATTCTGAATGAGAAGGGTCAGAGATGAGACTATATTCAACAACGGGTGGTAGGAACCATTTCCTTGGCCTACCAGGGCCAACCAGGAAACTTCTTGCCCCATAAACCAGTCAGGAGATTGCCATTAACCTGGGCACCAGTGTGGTATACTCCCAAATTCTCAGGGTCAATGAGTATTTTTGAGGGAAGAGTAAGTGTATCTTTAAAGGAGGGAATGTTTCCACAATTTAGAATTTACATCCCTAACACTTCCTCACACCACTGTATATAGTTAAGCAGAATTTTACATCAGTGAATTATTATTAATTTTAAATAAAACAACTCCCAAGCATCAATTTTTGCTCCTTCCAACTTAGCTGCATTCTTCTTACCCAGTGCTTAATCCTGTTAGAAAGCGTAACCGCGTGTCATTATGAAGCATTATCAGCCATTCCACACGTATTCAAAACCTTTTGTGCCTTAACGGGACTCAATTTTGGCTCTTTTGGAGTGAAATTACAACAGCATCCACTTCAAAAGCCTCTCTCGCTTGCTCCGGGTGATTTCTGCAGCATTGTCTAACTTAGGGAAATGTGCTGGGAATGGCTGAATTCAGCGTTTTTGAAAAAAGAGTGTCTTAAGCCACCTCGCGTCAGAGCTGATACACAAAGCATTACATAATGACCTGCTTCAGTCAGTGGGTCTACAGGCTTTGCTGCAGAGGATTTTACAAATGTAAGCCAACTAACACAAAATTATTCAGTTTAAGTCACATTTTAGGCACATCCATTTATCATGCACAGCATCCTGTCTAAACTTTATTTCACTATGTATCAAAATACATAAATATTCTAGAACACATTCACATATGAATCAACCTTACGTACAGATTTAGACAAAGACAACATGTTTCTTGTAACGCCATCTCTCTTGAGCAGATCAAGGAAACCGCATTCACCAATCAATGTACAAACCATCAATGTACAATTTCTTTTTAGCACCAAATCAGTTTATTCCATGTTTTATGTTTACTCTTCTGCTGTTCTTCTCATTAGCTCTTTCATTGTTTGAAAGTAATCTCTGATTGGTTCACGTCCTAAACCTGCACACAAGAACGTAATGGGCATATGGATAAAAATATTGTATTTCTTTTTAAAAAATTCAATCTTTGTGGTAATTAGAAATTGGGCAAATTGTGCATATCTTAGATAATTGCATGTCTTCAGGACATGCAAATTATGGATCTTTGAACAATGCCAATGCAAAAATGTAGGATTTTTATTTTTAAATTTGCTAAAACAAGCCTTACCAAAGTCTTTCTTTCTGATTGAACTTCTATTGCACAGAAGCCTGAAATTCCCAATGTAGCCTTTGTTTTCTGTGCAGCACTGTATTATTCATCAAGTCTTGACTTCCAGTTGGATTTTAACTAGTCACTTTTATAAAACAGCAACCCATCTAGTTTTTAAGCAACACTGTCTTATATAAAGTTGTTATTAGTCATGTAGTTGTTAGTTAAGAATTTCAGAACATTATTTATATTTAAACTCCCAAAATTAGACTAAAGCTAGACAAGCTGATTTATAAGCTAAATCTACTGTATATACATATCAACTTGTTTTTTTTTTTTTTTGATTGATTGATTGATTCTCTGTTCTATCGCAATCATAAATAAAACAGAAAAACATTACTGTTCAAATGTTAAATACTGTATTTCAGTTCAGATTTAGTTAATTGGTATTTAGAAGACAACGATGGACATTTTAGGAACACTTTATGGTTGAAATTATCTATTCTAATCTAAATCTAATCTGACCTTTTTGTGGTCGTTTGATTGTCAAACCTCCTATGCAGTAAAATTCAGTCAATGTGTTGTTCTGCTCCAACTATTAGAACAGATAACATTGAATTATAGTACTTTTTATTTTTGTTTCTAGTTTTCTCTTGTTGTAAAAACTTTAGATTCACTTCCATCCAAAAAGGACCTTTTTGTCCTTTTGTATTCAGAAATTCAGCATGAAACGTGCTGCTTAAAACCCTGGGTTTGTTTTTCTGATAGATTGAAGTAACGCTCCAGCTCAATGGAGCTGCGAGTCATTTTTGGAAACTAAACTTCTTGATGAAGCCTAGCAAAAATGAACTGCATATTTTGTGTGTATAGAAATTCAGAGCAGCAGTTTTAAAAAGCCACTAGCTGTTTATCAGTCTCCACCATTTGGCAGCTCCATCGATGACAAGAAAATAAATGCACTGGCTAGAGGAGTATCGATTCCAATCAAATATATTGCCACAGGCTCAGATCGGTGTTGATGACTCAATGATGCTGAGCTGTCACTGAGAAACACTCTCAACTTGGAGATTTGGCTTCTAGTTAGTGCACCGAACACACTCGCACTACTGGGACTATTAAGCCAATATGGCATTCTTTATGAGCAAGCCCATCCTGGTTTGCTTTTATGGTGCCTTTTATTTTAAAGAAAGAGGAGCTCAGCAGGCTTATAAATGGGGAAATGTATGAATGTGAAGATAATGGCTCCTGCTCGACTGTCAGTGAATAAACAAGCCAGAAGATGAATGCGTCTGTGATGACTGCAAATCACCGGGTGAAGGAAAGTCTTCTGAAATCGAAGCGGCTCAAAAGTCTCCTAATGAAGGTTCGGCACAACATTTCATTAGGGCGACAAAATAAAACATGTCAGTAAATGAACAAACTTGTTATATCAACTGTTGTTGACAAAATCACTCGCACTTTTTTTTTTACTTTAAAATCTTGCAGATCTAATGTGATAAACTGGATTTAAAGTCCCTTTAATAAACGTCCATTTCCAAATAGTTTTTCGCATTCAAGGCACATTTTCAAAAAAAAAAAAAAAAGGATCACATTCAATTTCTAAACTTTTTTTTTAGATAAAGGGAAGAAAATATTTTAAGTGCACCTTGTAGTTTGAAAATTATGCAACATCAAAGTACACTACATCATCCTGTTGCCCAGCAAAGAATATTCTACTGCAGATCCAATTTTTCCATTTCGATTTATTTACAATATTGATTTTCAACTTGCAGCACAGCTTAAAGATGCAATATTCATTTAACGTAGTACTACAAAATGTGTGCCTAGTTTTAACAATTACTTTGTAGCAACAATATTATGTTTGTCCCATTACAAATCAGACATCAACTTCAACAAGAAAATGATCCACTTGTGTTTCTACATCAATTTGCAATGCCTAGAGTTTCTCCTTGTTCTCCTCATGGACAACAAATAATTGATCCACTTGTTTTTTTGTTGGGGATTTTTTTTTCTTAAGCCCAACAAGTTTGTGTTGATTGCTTTCCTGGTACATCTGGTCGTCTCCATCTCTCATTCTGCCTGTGAGCTCATAATGAGATGCAAAAGCAAACCCCATGAGTCTTTGCCCGACGCTCAGCTCAGCATTTAAAGTGGGAGACGCAAAGCCTCTTCACTTTGCTCTCATTCTGCATGGCCACACAGGCTCTCCGGCCATCATCCCGCATGCTAACACACTCACAAACTTTATGTATATGAACACACGTCATGGCATTCCAGATGAAACATCTTACGTCCAACCATATTATCTACTTGAATTTGTTATATAATTGTATTAGACAATTATGTTATATTGAACATACAGTATAGGAAAGACTATGGTTTCAACTGAAATATTGCCATCACTATCAGCACCAAAGGGCTTCAATGAAGAGGTTTGTGCAGTTGTTGGTTAGCAATTTAATAAATTAAAGGCATTATGCGTGTATATGCATAGAGAAAATGACAACAAATTTGACTTAGACTTCAGTCAAATTTCGTCGTTTTTTGCAACACATTGTAATTTAAGAAGTGTGTTGTTAATGGTTATTGCATCTGTCAGTCAGCAGAAGCAATACCATTCAAATTGGTTTTGACGTCACCCTAAACCCGCCATTTCTGTCTATCAATTTTTTTTTGCAATTCTAGTCAATTACATTTTATACATTTACATACTATAATCGCATGTTTTAATTATTTATTTTAAGATGACTTGAAGAATCCATCACCAATATTTTACACCAAATTTGATTAACGCATTTCAAAGCATTTTAAATGCATTGAGGATTAATGTCTCGATGAGTTTTGAGTCAAAAACTAAACGGCTGTAATGATTTCCATTTTGAGAGTGTTTATTGTCTTTTTAATAATGCAGTGCTCACTCGACGGAAAAAATGAAAGCAAACAATGTGTACAAACAGAACATGCATCATTTCAGCTTTCAGTAATTAATTCCGCCCCGAATCTGCCAAGACATACTTAATTCATGACTTCATAGTTTATTTATACAACAGAAAAATCATTAGGAATTTTTTTTAGCAATCTGGATAGAAAATGTTTTATTTTGTACAAAAAACAGAGGTCAGACACTGTGGCATAAAAAAAAAAGTTGTTGATTCACAATACAACTGATCCGCTCTTAACCTACAATAGCACACGTCTAACAGTGGGAGGAAACATTATTTCACACTTCAATGGTCCTTACACTGTCTTGTGAGCTGCCAAATCGAAACAACGACAGTTTTCCAAATCTTCTGACCTTTCAGATGAATTCCCCTAACCACTGGTCTGTGCATTCTGTACCCTGGTCACTCTCTCAAGTATGGCTCTCATTTAGGACTCAGTAAAGAGACACATTTTATCCGTCTTAAAGGTGCTAATTTTTTTTT
>SOMO01000020.1:757615-808416 GCA_028128575.1 Paedocypris carbunculus | reverse complement strand
AATAAAAAAAAAGTACTTTTTTAGTTCGTGTAGCCTTACTGTATTCGGATAGTCTTTGATGAAGTTATAAAGTTATACAACATAGAAAATTCTAACAGTAGTATCCGACATTTCGAACTGCAGATTATAGGTAAGCGCAAAACCTAAAATCAAAATGTATATTTAAACACAGCACCCTCATACAAATGACTCCTGTCTGCCAAAGACAGATCCAAACCCTGTTTATTCCAAATCCAAATCTATCATCAATTGTAGCCATAACACACTAGCATCTTTGCAATGAAAAGACTTACACACCTGCCGGCTTCTCTTACTCTATTTATACATTAGGTCGAATGTAAATATGCTTCGCTAGTCATGCTTCACAACCTATGCCTAATAATTGCCCAGATGGCGACTCCATTGCCTGATCCTGCACGGTAATTACAACCAAAGGGAACAACAACCACACTCACTCTTTTTTTCCTCCATGTTGGCCTTGGACGACCTAGTATCTGCCCACCCAGCGTAAAGGAATCACTAGGCAGTAATAGTCCACCTGTTTGTCCGTACGACCATCCTCTATTACACCTGAGGCCCTGTCGTCCCGCCATGTAGTTAAACGTAGACAGGGACTGGTGCAGTGGACCTTTAGCGAAACTCTAAAGTTGTTTGAAAGTCGAGAAGTTGGGAGATGAACACTAGGGGCTGAATCAACAGAAAGCTCTTTGCTGATTGGAGGACAACACGGATGGGATGGTCCCAACTGTGAGTTGCAAGCCCCTCAGGCCAGACCACAATCAAACTTTATGTTATTGAGACAAAGGGGTTTTGCCACTCAAAGGGAGCTGAATTAATAGAAGGCCAAGAGCAAGATCCCAGTGGGCCGTGGCATTTGAATAATATGGAATTGCATCAACAAGCCTCAATGTGCTCTGGGCCCACTGCTTGTTCTGTCAATGACTTTGTTGTGTGCCTGTAAACAGGGTCATAAAGAACTCTAGGTTATTTCACACATTCCGAGCAGGGCGATGGAGAGAAATGAGAGATAAAAGCGGTCATGAATGACCTTAGCAATGGTTAATACATTGCAAGGAGAAGTTAAGCTAAAGGCAGAAGGTAGAGTTTAGAACACTGTCTCTATGTGTCTATGTATCACTGATCATTGTGGAAAGTCTATGCTGTTTAATGTGAATAGTTGCTAAATCATACTACTAGTGTGTATTTCAAGAGTGTGATAGTTGAGAGGAAATAAACCTAGAGAGAACTTGATTCAATAGTGCCACTCGCTTCTGGCATTCGAAGATTAGAATAAGAATTCCAATGTTCTCCCTGTTTGTGTGGGTCCAAAAACAGGAGTTCAAAAGAATTCGATGAGTTGCGTTGTGATTGGCTGGACACTGTTTCAGGCCCAGATGCGCTGAGTTTAATGTCTGATGGAGTTCAGTAAGTTCTAAAAGGCTTTTTCAATGACAAAAAAGAATTCCGTCCATTTTGAAAAATTTGTCTTCGCAGCTCTAGCCCTATCTTGCCCATCTCTGGTATGCATCAACTGACCCAAGTCTAGTATTTAATGTTAGTAACACTCATATAAATCACTATACTTTTCTTGTATATAACAGAAAATCACAGTAGACCAAAAAAGCACAAAAATACAAAAAGACATCACTTCAATGTTGTGATATTAATGAGAAAACCAGATGATCTGACCTGGACCACTCCGGTGATCTCGGTTGATTCTCTTCACTAAGTAGATTCATTTAGTAGATGTAACTACACCACTATTCATGTCAAGTGTGTTTAAAGAAAGAACACTCATCCTTGCATTACCATTTACAGGCAAAGTGGAATCATCGTTCTGGTGCGTTTCCTTTGTAGCGCTGATAGCACCTATCACCTGTCGCAAAAAAGGGCTAAAAATAAAAATGAACACTAAGTGCTATGTAAATACCATTTGGAGCCACATGGTTCTCAGTAAACCTTGGGTTTTGAGAAAAAATAATTGCATAGATTACATGCTAAATGTCAGACAAGGGACACGGTTTTAGGACGCCATGAAGGGGGGATTCACTGCCGGCTTGGCAAACAGAGGTGCGCTTCTCACCTCGTTTGATAAATTCGCATTTGCCAAATTGGATTTAGATAGGTTGTTCTCTATCTAAGGTCCCACAGATGCTCATTTGCATGTAAGTTCAGTGTGAGGCAACAGCGTGGGGAGATGAGAATTTTCCTTCACAGTTATGTAAAATTGCTCTTCGGCACCTGCAGTCACTGGCTGTTTTCCTGTTTAAACCTCTCCTTTTTATCACTTGTTTTGTGTGAAGAAAACTACTTTTTGTCGAGCTGTTTTGAATCTGTATGGTGGAACTCAACGTATGCGTAGATTTCACTTGGCTTCCTTTGAGCAGAGTACGGTTTATTTGATTTTCCTAAATTAAGGGCCCATGAAGACGTTGCCTGAAGGTGCAGAGGTAAAGCAAAGAGCTCGGAAATTGTTTATGCCAATTTTAATGAGCCACTACGTAAGAAGAAGAAAGATAGAAGAAGGTTTCTGCGACAAAATAGCAAATAGTAAGTGTACATGTACAGTGAATTCTCTTATACATCATAAGTATTACACTTCTTTTGTATGCATCATTCTAATCAAAACTAAAAATAAAAAACTACTGAATGTGATTTACTTGTAAACATAATAGGAGTTTATTGGTGTAAAAAACTATTTGGCTTCCTACATGTGCATTTGCAGTCTCAAACCCAGAAATGAAAGAAGTGGTACTGGCTTAAATGAACAAAAACCAGATCAGCAGTTGGTACGGATCAAATCAAAAGTCGCTGTCTGCTTTGTTTTTGATCTGTTTTCAACTCTTTTTTTTGCAATAAGCAAGATTATCATCTCGATATAAAATTGGTGGAATAAAACGATTTTGCTCCTCTGGGCTCCTGGTGCATCCTGGCACATTTAATCTAGAAGAAAGAGGAAATCGGAGCCCCCCAACTGTACATGGATAAGAGAGAAAGACAGCTGTTTAAATGAGCTTTCTTATCAACCAACTGTTTATTCAGCCTGCCTGAAGCCCGCAGAGGCCTAGATAATCCCACCATCATGGAAAATGCTCTTTTGGGGGCTAGAAAGGGTGCAGTAGCCTCAGGACCACCTTATCAGGTGACTTTTTGAATGTATAATACCAATCACAAAAGCTGTTATTCGGTCATGCACCCTGAATTTTGCTCCAGAAAAGTAGGCTTTTTTTAATTATGAATTGTGATAATGATTATAGAATATGCTGTACTATTAAATGAATTTAGAAAAGCAGACAATAAAACAATACTTGTAGGCATAGATAAATGTAAAACTATTAATCCGTTTTTATTTTTGTAATGGCTTGGTGAAATGTTGTAAAAAGTAGAGATTTGGACCAGCCACTCACAGTACTGTAAGTGGTTTTCTGTAAAACATAAACAGTAAATCTCAAACACGAAAAAGTGAAAAACGCTTTAGCTGGCTTGTGAAGTTTGAACGTGATTAGTATAATAGCTGTTGATCTTCAGCCAGCACCGCAGACCAACCCATTTACATCTTCCCATGATTGGAAATAAAATTCAATAAAACTGGACGCTAAAAGATGCGCAAATTTCCTCAGATCCTCATGTAATGATTTGAAAGCATTTTCCCCTAATCTAATGACCCATGGCAGACCTGGAGCATTCACTGCTTCTGGCAGTGTCTTAAAATACCCGCTGACACTGACGGACTAGGCCAGGTGGTGCCAGCTGGAACTGATGCCACTTTTGATTGATAAAGAGCTGCGGGTGTTGCCTGATTCTAGCCCCCTGCCTGCCCCTGTACTGACCAATGCAGAGTCTGCCATGCTAGTCCAGGTCAACACACGTCGATCGTCTACACCACAACTTGAAGACATTCTGGTCATTTTCCTTTTGAGATCTAGGTCTATTGACCCCACATAATAATCATTTAAACATAATTTGGTGGAAACATACTTTGATTGTTGACTACAAAGAGTTCTAAGAATTTTTTGTCACTGGTTGTAGTTTAGATTGTAAATTATGGTTATAATTTTTAATGAGTTACATACTGACTCTGTAGATAGTGATGTTGCTTTCAGCAATGATTGTGAAATCGAATCCATGGTGAGGTGTGTTAAGATCACCTTTCAAAAAAGGCTTGGTGAAAATGAAGATGAATCATTTGTGTTTGACAGACATTTATTGTGCAAGATGTTCCTGTAAAGCTCTTATAGTAATATGCTGAGAGTGAGACATGGAAAAAAACAGAACTACCCACTGTGTCACCATTAATTTATATTACACAACGCACAGAAATCATAGTTATAAAGCGTAATAGAATTTTGATCATCTAGGATTGATAGATATTTGATCATCTAGGATTGAAATATTAGATTATAAAACCACTTATTCAGCATTATGTGGTGTCACTGTACTGTAGTACTCCATGAGACTTGAGGGTAAAATGACTATTGTATTTAGAGCCATCAAAGTCTGTCATAAAGTTTTGTTTTATGGCAAAATATAATGGCCATGTTACTTTTACTGCCTAACCTTTATCAGCGAGCTCCATTATTTTATTATAAGCTTCCTGCCAAGGTGTCTGTCTTCTGTCTTGGAGAGTTTATTGCATTCAAAGCTCCCGTATATGCTCGGAAAGACACAGACGAAGTACACGACACTTTACAGTATCGCACATGATGAGAGTAACAGCCTGAGATGAATTCAGATTGGTTGGTCAAAGTCCAAATGCCTCGGAGACAAATCAAATCGATCCTGCTTTTTCCAGGTCATGTACTCAATCAATCAGAGGTGATGGCTTTGGTGAAATCGATATCAATTTCAAACAGGTGTATTACATCCTTTATCAAAATAAGTAAACATTTGCTTGCCAAAACCAATTAATACAATCATCAACACTCTGGCGGTTAAAAAAAAGAGCGAAGCAATTAAACCATTGACCTATTGATTTACATAATTTAGTTTTGAGTTTGATCTGAGTTTTGCAAGTGTTAATGTGTGAAAGAAAGAGAAGAAAATTGTGCTACAGTTTTGTGCTAACAAATCTATTACAGTTCGTTTCCCAAGGCAAGTCTTGCAAAGTCTGAATGAATATCTGGAATTTGTGCACAGACAGATTAGATCTAACGTGAGGAATAAACAAAACAAAACAATCAAGAATTTTATGAAAATGAAACAAAACAATTAAACAAAAACAACTTTTTTTTATGAAAAATTATGATGATGAATTTTGTTGTTTATTAACAATGTGCCGATCTGAGTTTTTGGATCCCAAATCTAATCCAAGTCATTTAAAATTTGGCGCGATACGCTCCCAATAAACCGATAAAATTTGTACACATTTATTTAAAAATATATAATACGTGTAAATAAGTAGTATAGATTATGCGTTTTTATATTGTATACAACACACTAACACACACACACACACACACAGCTGCTCTAAATTAGGGACTATCTACTACTTAATGCCTTTTATAAAGACGTACAATGGATATTTTCACAATCGCACATGGTTTCATCTAAAACGGCAATGATTAGATTGCTTTACACTAAGCACTTCCAGATTCAAATATCAGTCTTGTCAGAAAAGCAATGCAGTGGTAGTGAAGAGCGCTACATGGTTTTACACACAGCACATATATTATGAGAATAAAAGAGTCTTAAGGATCCCGTGTAAGCGTGGCTGTCCAAGCGTCCCTCTTTATCTGGTTTCCAGAGCTGCAGCACCAATACAGATTCTCTGGAAGCCGCCGCTCTTTAAATTGCATTTCCGTGCCGGGAACAGAGCACACAGGGAAAAAAGCGTTGCTTGAATGAAATAAATTAGGGAAAAGTCACAAAATATTACAATGTGCTGTGTTCTGCCATGCAGAGATATTGATATTCAGAATAAACACTTCAGTGCTGGCAAGTAAATAAATAGCTCAATTTTAAAAAATACAGTTTTAGAATTGTTTGTGATTTCACACAAGCTCTCTGTCTTTCTCCTGTTACGTCCAGAGCCGTATTGTTGCACTGTTTTGTTTGCTGTCTCACTTTGATCTAGCTCCGCCCCTCACCATTCACCTTGCTGACTGCTGATTGCAGCAGCAGCTGAAGCAGTTTGCTGCTCCTCNTCACACTTTAACACTAACTTTTTCCCTCTCATCTGTTCACTTTCTTCTCATTTTTACTCACACTTTCCTTCCATCATTGTTCTCTCTCTCCATCATCCTTCATCAGTCTCGCTCGCTGTCTTTCATTCTCACTCGCACACTGTCTTTCTTTTTCTTCCCCACCTGTGAGGATTGAAAACACACTCTCGACAGAATCAAGCGTTGCCGTGCGGTACATGTCCTAAGGCCATCAAGGTCAAAGAGAACTCGAAATGTTTGTTTTCTGCTCGCACTCATTTGACTGACATGACCGCAGGGCCGTGCAATAAATATTCATAATTAATGATTCAAACAGCCAGGGCAATGATTGACACGTGAGATGCATAAAAGCCATTTCTGAACCATTGTTTCATAAAACCTCCAACTTCCATTCAGGCAACACAATATTCTTCAGTAATTGCTTGTCAAGGAGCCGTGCAGGTTTCAGACAGTGATATAATACCTCCGTGTTGTTGACTGGCAACAGGATTTTTCTGAAAACTCTCTAATGAAATAGACTGCGAGAAGCTCTCAATTTTAGAATGATGACTCTGCCGCTCATTTTACAAATTCACTTACTGTACGAACAAACACAGACACTTTTGAAATTTGGCTGGTTTAGGCCAATGTTTGCTGGAATTGTGGACACTTGTGGGACTCGACGTGCAGATGGTGCTAACGAATTACACCAACTGACAACATTATTGATTGTATCTTGAGAATTTAGAAGGAATGGCTGCTCTTGCAATTATGCAACTATATTAGATTGAATCGAAAGCTAGCATTGGCTTTACCTCATTATGTAGCATTTTTATTCACATAGCCATTGGATGAAAAAACGAGAATGAAAAATGACAATATTGGTATTATTATTATTATTTTTTTTTTATTTGNAACAAGGACTCAAACTGGCAAGATGAATCATTACAGCAGGCTAAATTATGACTGTTAATATACAGTATATTGATTCTCTCGATTAAATAAGTTTGTTTCACATTTTCCTTTTTTTACTCATTTTAACTTCAACTTAGCAGCAGTTTAAAACAGCATCGGAGCAGCTCAGAGCATTAGATGCTCTCACAATATGATTTTCATGATTCCAATTTTTACGTTTAAGTGTGAGTCTGAATGAAAATGCACAGCAGTGTTTAATGCTCCGCTCATGCGTTGCTGCTAATCACACTGCATCGCAACAGAAAACACAACGGCTTGCCAAGATGAGATAGTAGATGCGCTAAATTAACCTTCGTACTTCATTCAGTTGTGTGAATGTGAAAACTACAAAAAAGGCACTTTCTTATTCGCACACTTCGCACCAATCGTCTATTCACCATCCTTGAAAACACCACCAATGAATTTAAAGAGAGCTGACACTTTTGCTTTCTTTTTTTTTACTCCCAATAACTAAAGGCCTCATCATTTTCTTAAACTCTTTCTCTTTTTTTATCTCCATCATAATTCTTCTCCCCTCCTTCCACTTGATGGTTCTTTTTTCTCCGACATTCTCTTCTTCTCGCTGCCTCTTTCAACTGTCAAGGTAAAGATTGATGCTCAGGCTTGAGAAATAAAGGCAGGGTTAACGGTGGAAAGGAAAGAGATTGTGATTATATGGTGCACATAAGCCCACCAGAGCCGACGGGGAGGGTCTTTCTGGACCTCAAGGGCCTCAGCATCAGTGGCTAGAGTGGCACGCTCTGGGACACAGGCGAGTCGATCAATGTGTCGGCAGGGAAATGGTGTTTTCTGTCAATATGTTACAGTCAAGATGGCTAAACACGGGCGCGCGGCCCGAACCGACCCGTGTGTCTCTGTCAGGACTGACATCTTTGATTGATTGTGTCACAACATCCTTTCCATTAGACCAGCTTTATTAAAGTGTGACTGCTGAATCTGGAGAGCACGTGTGATCTCTACATTCATCAGCTCTTCTCAAATGGTGCCGTGACCCGGGTCTATTGCCATTGCTGTTGCATTCCAAAAAGAGAAGTCCATGAATGAAAGCTACTTGTAGTCATTTAAACATTAATAATTATATTTTGTGTGTGTTTGTTGTTACATTTGTCGAATGCATTTAAGCCTAAACATTTTTTTAAGTATTAATTAATATACCAATACTAATATTAATATTATGATGTATTATATTATGATATGATAATAATAATATGAATATATGAAAACATAACAAATCATATAAGTATGAATACATAATGTGCACTTTAATTTGATAAATATGCTTTAATAGTTAATTATAAGTACATAAACATAGTTAAAATGTATTATTAAAAATTATGAAGCCTGCAATTTATATATGATATAATTTGGACCAATCCGAACTGAAGATCAGTCTCTGCTTTTTAGTTTTTTTTGTTTTTTTTTTAAGATAAATGTGTAAACACATAGCTGACAAAAAGAACACAATGAAATCATTGCACCCAAGAAATGAGACTTTAAAAAGGCCCAATATTAAATCACGTGGGTCAGAACATCTCTTCTATGTATACACACACTTGCAACAGAATATCCTGGTTCTGAATGAATCACATATGAATCATATACCAAGTTCAGAGTGAACTGAGAAATCTCCTTTGAAGTTTAATACTGTGAAATCCGGCCAGCAGTGCAGAAAAACAGATTCATTTCAACTGTTACTCCAGATTCAGATTTCTCCCTTATTCTACAGAGCAAAGTGAAGACAAAACTGCAGTTCTCGGTGGAGACGGGGTATTTCTCAAGCGAAAAACACCTTTAGGAGATTGTAAGAAAGAAAGTTCCAGCCTGGATGAAGGACAGAGAGGAAGATGAAGAGAAATCAAAAGGGCTTAGGCCAGGAGCTAGAAAAACACTGACTGAGGCTGCGAAAGCGCATCAGGGATAAAAGAGAAACATCATTTTCCAAATGTGACAACATAATTCCAAAAGGAAAGATTCTCACACGCTCCAGGGCTTCTCGCTGTGTGAAGACCTGCCCAACATACGAATTTTCATACCTATTTTCCAGCTCTCTCACATGTTAACAAAGCACTCTCACCATAGGAAAATGGACTTGTGTAAAACCCTTTGAACCAG
The DNA here is from genome assembly GCA_028128575.1 of Paedocypris carbunculus. Classification (NCBI taxonomy): domain Eukaryota; kingdom Metazoa; phylum Chordata; class Actinopteri; order Cypriniformes; genus Paedocypris; species Paedocypris carbunculus. The sequence goes on along the minus strand of SOMO01000020.1, from coordinate 799,189 downwards.
AGAGGAATTGTTTCCTTAATTTCAACTTTGACAGATCAGAAAAGTGATTATGTAGTGGTGTGAATTCTGTTCAAACCTGAGTCTCCGCGACCTCGTGAGGGTTCATGTTCCATAAAGGCAGGGAGACGTTTCCAGTAATTCACTTTAAACTCAAGCTGGTACTGCATAAAAAAAAAAAACACTAACAATACACAGCTAGTGAAATATAACATTTTTGTTGAAACCCTAACACGCGCAAAATAAAAATTAGCAAATAATTTCAAATAATAACCTCATTACACATGATTCTTGGCAGAATGTTTCCTGACATAAAAAACGAGACAGGAAGTGGCCACACTCTTTCTTCGTTGTGGCCAACACATTTCAAAACTGTATTTGATAAATTTTTAACATACAAACAAAACAAATCCATTAATATCTAAACATTTTGTTAATGTCCTCAGCCTTCACAGTCCTTGAACCAAAACTTTGAAGAGCACTTTGCATTTATCGCGGCACTGAGTGTTGATGTAATTCCCAAATTGCAAAAAGAATAAAGCAGTAAAGCAGAAGATACATAAACAGCTATTGCATTAACTAATAATCATAAAAACCTTGTGCTTTACCGAGCCTTCTTGGGCTTGTAAATGTGATGAAATTTTAGCAACACTCTCAAAGCGACCGGGTGATTATTATGCAGCATCTCGATCTTAAACCCACGGGAAGCGTTTATGGGTTTCCATCTCTGGTAGCATTATCCTTCTCTGGTGATCTGACTGCTCTACTCGGAGCCCATGAAAATACTTGTATTTGCTGTAATCTTTCCTGTGAGAATGGACACATGAGATGTAAGTTAAATGATGCTGAGCTCAGGTATCTGATGATGGAAAGCATGAGTAAAGGGACAATGAATTGCGAGGATGATTGTGTTTAGGTCATGTGATTGGAGACCACAGACAATGGGAGGTGGGGGGGGTGATTACTTGGGGTCACAGGAGATGAAAATGCACTGTGGGAATTAAGGTGTGTGTAAGTGATAAAGAGACGAGAATAAAGGGAGGAGTCTCTGAAGAACTACTTTGACATGCTACATTCTCAGTTTGCATATTATAAGTACATATTATAATATTTTATTGTATATATGTGCATGTTTCTTGTATTAAAAAGATTATTTTATTTTGAAATAGTACAGCTTATTATATTTTTTACTGCTACAAATTCTCTAGCAGCAGTGTCTGTAAAATGCATGTGCCGCTGTAAAAGAAAAGTTGTGTGTGTGTGTGTGTGTTTTTTTTTTTTAAATGTTACAAATTATAAAAAAACGTAACCCTCTGGTAAAATGTAACAGAGATCTTTATCGTACTCACTATTTACAAAGAAAGTGCTACTTTCCTGTTAGTGATACTTAAAATATTGTAACAGACTAGAAATAAAAATAAACTTACTCTGGAATCTGTTTTGGCCAAGCTAAAAAGTCACAGCTTTATTTATGACCGGACAGACATTTTCTAGAATCACAGATAGAGAATTTCTCTGTGTCATCATAGAACCTTCTGGCCTATAGAATTAATTTGAGCAAAAAGTTTGCCAGGAAGGCAAAGAACAAGCAAGAAAACCAGCGTAGCTCCTGAAAGCTCAGCACTGGGGTTGCCAGCTGGCTTGTCATTTCCTCATCCTCCCACAACCTGGTGACGTCCTCATTGTTTCTGATACAGCTCTGACTGTTGTTGTGTTTTTTTCTGACTGAAGTCATCATTTCCTGTGGCGGTGTTGTACAGTGAGGAAGCCAAGAGGCTGATGAAGAGTGAATGCGCTGTCTGGTCGCTGTCAGACAGACCTCACGTCCTCTGCCAGTGCTCCCGGATGGGCTTAAATGAATCTGTCGGCGTAATTGCTCTGTGAGTGTGCCGCGGTGTGAGAAGACTACATTCCATTAGACTGAGAAGACCCCGGGGTCTTCTCAGATCTCAGGCTAGATGTGCTTGCGTGATAGGCCAGGACATCGCAATGTGAACGCTGTAATGCATTAACCCACACATCTGTACATCAACAGAAAAAGACCTTCTCAAAAATATCTGTTCCAGCATAGCCACAGGGAGCAGCTCAAGATGTTTCATGTCAATGAACAAAACGATGCAAGAATGAGCATTCAAAGCCGCATTGAATGTTCATTCAAGTCAGGAAACATTGGCGATCAATGTGTATTTCATATGAGGGATTTATAGATTTGGCAAGCAAACATTTCAACCGCTCAAAAATGGCAACCAATTGAGCAGACATCAGCAGTCAGACAAGAAAGAAGGCTAAAGGTGTTGAACATTTATGGAGAATATCTTTCATGTTTTATGCAATTGATAATTCAGAGCATTTTGAACAGTTACACTTACATACTAGAACTAGATACCACATTGAGTATGATGAGAGCTCTACTTTGGACACTGCTGCACATTTCAGCAACTTCTCTCGCTCTTGAAACCAGAAACCAGTGAAGAATCCTTTCTGTGCATCAACGCAGGGATTCTGACTGCTGTTTCTGCTCCCTGTTGAGAACAACCTCCCCAGTAAGAACTGTAGCTCCGCCACTGGCGACGACCCTAGAGCCCTAGCATGATGCCAAGGACGCCAAGATGCCCTGACAGGTTCTGCCCAGAGAACGAGAAGCTGCTGACACAACTGTTTAGCTCCAACGACCAAGCTCCCATTTCCATTTGGCTCCCTTGGGTGCTCAAGGAAGGGGTGCCACTCTTGTGGTCACCACTAGTAACTGCCAACTCTACTGTCAACAAAAACAGTTTTGCTTGCTTGATCATGTGCGATAAAAGGGACCTTTGCTCTTCTCTTTTTACTGACCACATGGAATCATGTTAATTCCCTTTAGCGGCTCCTAGGGGTAAGGTTTTTACTTGTCATACTTTCCGGTTGGGTTATCAGGACAGTTTGGAACATCTCCAGCTATACAGTTTGCCTGCCAGCGTCCGACAATGGATTTCATGTAAGGTGGTGCCTTCAGTGAAAGGGTGGTCTCTACAGGCCCTATTGCATAGTACCTAAAAAATTGGTGTTGTGCGACTAATCCAGGAGAGCCTCAGAGGACTATTCGCATGATGATCCATCTAGATGGTCGGTCCACATGACTTGGTTACTGGCTCATCCCGTCTATGCATAGATAAAGTCTTCAATGCTTTAAAATATTTATTGATCTTGGCAATTGGCTGATACTCCACGGTCGAGATTTGCCTATGCATGGACCTTGTGTTCAGGCACCTAGACTGACTAGTTCAGGGTAAATTGGGAAAAGAGTGTACTCGTCCCAGTTCAGCGCATTTCAGTTCACGGTCTGGAATTGGACTCGGTCAACATGCTGGCCCATCTTTCCCTACTTTAATCCAAAGCAATGTTGGAGTCTCTGTAACAGTTTCTGACCCTGACCAAGGTCACCTGCAAGCTGTTTCAGAGAATGCTAGGACATATGGCTTCCGCTGCGGCTGCTCCATATGTGACTAGTCCAACATTGAATCACAGACGTAGATTCTAAACAAGCTTGGCGGTTTAGGACACACAGGTTGCCACACAGGAGCAAACTCATGTCCCCTGGTCAGACCAGAACTCCCAGTGCACTGATTTATGCTTGCTTTCAATGTTGAAAATGTTGTGCTTTTTTGTTCTACATAATGATTGTGTGCTACATTATGTTGCTCTGTTACATAAAATGTAACAAAATGTAATTCTATAGTTATGAAGGGACATTTACAGTGATAATACAAAAAACATTTGCAATTTTCAAATGGAGGAAAAAAAAGGATCAAGCACCTAAAGAAGATTTTTTACAAGCATAGGTTTATTGAAACGTCATTTACTCACCCACCTAAAACCTTGCAAAGGATTTGCGGCGTCTTCCATGAAGAAACGGCTTTCTTATTTGGAATTTGAGTCTTTTCAAGCGTTTGGCATTGTAGGATGAAGTGTTAAACTAATCTAATTCCAGATGCTCATTAGTCAATGCACTCAGCCATAGAGCAGGTAAATATGACCATCCCTCAGAGAGACAATATTATGCCTAATCCTGCTTTTTATCACCAGAAGATATTCTGCACAAGCACTTGATTAATATGGTTTACAACTCATTCACTAAAGGCTTCCGAGTAAACTGCTGAAAATTTTTTTTTTTTTTTCATTTTGTGGAAAGACCTTTTAAATTGTGTTTAAAAATGTAAAGACATAGTTATGCACTGGAAATTATTATATCTCATCTTTTACAACATGATAGAATCAGAATTAGCGTTTTCACGTTACCACGGACATAATTTTGATATGGCTTGTAGTGGCTCAAAAAGCGACAGAATCAACGCTTGCAGAAAAGAAAAAGGAAGGTCTTTGCTCACACACCTGTGTGTACATTTAGCCGACATGAATCATAAATGACGGTGACCGGGATCTAGTGTGCGCCTCTTAGTATTTTCATAAGCGTCAAATATGTTTTCATTTTTAATGCATCCTGGTCCTGTAGGCTCCTATTAATATTTATTCAAAGAGGATTTCTCCTTGATCCCCGTATGCAGACGCACTCCTACCGTGTCACTTCAAACGAAACTTTGTCTGTCAGATTTTTTTACGTTTTCATTTTGCCTCACCCTCCTGTTGCCTATTTTCATTTCTCTTACATCAAATGCAAACTAGGGGCCACCAATTAAGTCAGGGCTTGTAGTCGACTAATTAGAGTGCAGAAATAATCCTCACGGTTCTGGTCTCGGTGGAGTCTGCTGTTGATATACATGCCTCCCACCCAAACAGAATGAATAATCACCGGCGAAGCCCCTGCGCTGATGTGCTGTGTTCCACCCTTACAGTAGCAGGAGACGTTTTCAGCAGGAACTCATTTCACAGGAGTTAAAGAGCGTCGGGGTGACAGAAGTGCTCTGGCTATACCTCGCTGGAATTGCAGGGCCGGCTGTAACGTTTAATAAATGTAATGTCACGAATAATTAAATGTTTCGCGCTCACCCGGGGCATATCGGCTCTGTGGCAGCACAATTCACCCCTGTCTTACCTTGCCAAACGTGCCGCCTGCTTTCTTAAAATTGTGTGTGTGTGTGTTTCGGCAGTAATTCCTTCGCGTCTTGCATGCATAAGGGACTATACCNAATGTCACTAATAATTAAATGTTTCGCGCTCACCCGGGGCATATCGGCTCTGTGGCAGCACAATTCACCCCTGTCTTACCTTGCCAAACGTGCCGCCTGCTTTCTTAAAATTGTGTGTGTGTGTGTTTCGGCAGTAATTCCTTCGCGTCTTGCATGCATGAGGGACTATACGTATGTGTCTATAATGTCTTTGAATAAAATTTCTATGTTCATATTGAACACAATTTTTCCCCTGACAGGGTTACAAGCTCCATCTAAGTAACTTTTTCCTACTTTTTCTAAATTCAGCTCAGTACTTCTATATTAATCAATATTAGACATGCATGTAGATAAGCAATTGATTGCTTCTGATAAGTCAGTCTTTACAATTAAAACCATGTACGTAAAATATTCTCATTATATCACTCATTTCGACTTTTTCCCCCAACCTTGAGCTTATTCATCTTCTGCATTGCTAAGTGTTGAAAACACGTCATGGTCTTCTGGTCTATTTTCTCAATTGCCTCACACAGTTTCTGTTTAGGCTAATGAGTTGTGCTAGTACAAGCAGATGAATAAAGCAGCTTAGTTTCCTTTTCTCTGGTAATTAATTCCATTTAGATCAGAAAGGGGTATTTTTTCTTCATCTCCTGGCCACGGACACAGTCATTCTGCCCTTAGGTGCTCATTAGATTGTCCTCATCAATCCACCTCTGCTAAACTACTACTCATTGCCAGGTTTTGGAGTGCTCTTGCTTTTTAAGTATGTCTGTGTTTTCCGCACATCTCCTCGATGACCTTTAGACAATTATGAAGTGTCTGCTGAAGTACAGACTAATAGCATAACATACGTAGGTGTAGGTGAAAGGGGGTAGAGATTGAAGGCTTATGTGAATATTTACAATTTCCACCTGAAATGTAACTTCAAATTGTCTTTTGTGGAAATAAGATGCAGTTGCAATTGCCAGGGGAGAAAGAACATGTCCAATACAGCACATTTTTTTTCTTTTTTGAAACCCAGAGACACAGCCTGCTGTTGAGAATCGGATTGACGCCATGATGTGTTTGGCTTGTTTGAGCGTCTGAGTGAAGAAACTATAGAGAGAAGCTTGGCAGAAACGCAAAAGTGGTTCCAGACTCTGCGTATAGCTTCTGTGTCTTGGCTCAGGATTGTCAACCACCTCAGCAGACGTGACGTATTTACGTCCAGAGCGGTTCACAATATTGAGATATTGCCATGTGGTTATAAGCCAAGGAACACCACTTTTCAACAAATTGAGAAGTCTGCCATTTTCGGCTCAAAAAATCTCACATTTTCATTTGAGACCAGTTGATAAGCAATTTACAGTTAGTGCTGAATATCGCTGAAGTAGTAGACTGACTGACACCTGTTTTTAGCCTCATGTTGATCTAATGAAATCGTACATTGCTCAAAATAATTTTCAGTACCCTTTCTACATTTATGGAAGGGTACTAGTGTGGAATTATACGGAATGTCAGAGCGGCCACTCTCCAAAACATAACAGAACTTTTGGAAAGTAACGTTTCTCTCATACATTTTAATTCATTTCATTAAATTAGACAAAACCAGGCGCCACAAGACATATATTCAACAGCGCGGGATACACTGAAATACACAGATTTCACTCGTTGTCTTACCTCTTTAGTAGATGCCAAAAATCACAGCTTTGCCAAACTCAGAAAACCATGGAGCTGATCAGCCGCCAGTATTTCTTATCGCTCTTCAACTCTTTCTAGTGCCAAGCACAATTTTGGAACGAACCATCTACCACAGAGTTGGACTCCATAGGCTGCCCAGCACTCCTTTAGCTGGAGAGATGGATGGATTTCTGGCAGGTGTCTAAGAACAGTGAGAAAAGTCCAGTGGTTTTCTCCGTGGCAGCAGCGCCGTCAGAACAGAGCATCCTTCAGAAGGCAAGAAATCCAGAGGAAATGTGCCTGTAATCCCGAGGCTGGAAGTATGCGGTGGAGATGAGGAAGGGAGAGTTGTCTCAACATTGTTCTTTTGCGAGCAGCAACATCTCTCTTCTTCCACATCCTTCTGATGCTATTTATTTATGTGGGACCGGAGCGCTGAGCATGAGTGAGTGAGGGAGAAAGAGAGGGAGCGCACAGGAGAGCGCTTGCACTGTCAGGGACTACATTAGCAGCTCTGAGTAGGTGGAGTTTTCTTTGCAGCAGAGGGGATCATGATTCGAAATCCAAAGGAGGGAGACTCAGAGAGAGAGAGGGGAGGGGGGGGTGGTAGTAGGTTAAGAAGCACAAAAACAGATGAGTGGCAGAGGAGAAGAGAGATGGCGAATGGGTCGACTGACTGGTTAGTTCTGCTAGTCAATGTGTTGAGTCTGCGTAAAGAAGATGTGTAGCAGCAGACAATAGCCGTCCATCAGCTTTCGTCTTAGCTGCTTCAGGACTTCCCAGCTTAAAATCTGACAATCTGCCTTTGATCGTTTTTTTTTTTTAAACCCATTTGAATTTTCAATGTGCAGAAAACATTCATGTGCAGAAAAAAAGACATAAAGGAATACAATATTGCAAGCAATGTAACATTTTCTGCTGTGCTGCTTCTTAAGCAAACTTTAAAGAAGCAGTTTTAAAAAACAGGTAAACATGATGGATGGACAGACAGACAGACAGACAGAAAGAAAGAAAGAAAGAAAGAAAGAAAGAAAGAGATAGAAGTACAGACAGAAAAACAATGGATGTAGATTTCAACACGCTTTTAACAGTTCAACAATGAACATTGTTAATTTTTTGAAAAAACAAAAATACTAGAATTAAAATGCCTCTTTAACAACTATCACAGTTCTGTTTAAAATCAGAGGGAGAAGAAGCACAAATAAACAAGCGCTGTCCTGATTTCCCCGAAGCGTTAAGTGACTGACGTGATGTTTGGTGCATCTGACAATTGATATCATCCTGCTTTTGTTCTTCACTACATCTTCTCAGCCTGAGGGAGGCTCACAAATGCTCAGCGTAAGAATGCTTTTCTGGGTTTAACGTGTTAAGACAGCTATTGACAAAGAGCCAAATTCACTACAAACCGTACATGATTTCTGACATGACGTAGACGTCTGACACAATGCAGACGCACAAACTTATGTTTAGGATTCTTCCTGTCACTCAATGAGTAGATCTGGTGTTTGCTGAAAAGGTTGTGGGTTTGATTCACTGGGCAACCATGAATCCGTTTTAGTATATTACACTAAAACTAAGTGCCTGCTAAAATAAATGTACTGCAAATCTACTCTTGGTACTCTTTACTCTTAGCTCTCGCACCACGTAATATTCACTTTCCTATTTAACCTTCCTCTTGTGTTAGGGTCGAAACCGACCCGTTTTAATTTTGAAAGGCAAAAATCTACCTAAAAAATTTTGCTGATCGCTTCAAGGATTTTTGACTTTGTTAGTAACACTTACTTTAACAAAATAGAAACAAAATAAAAAAAAATTCCAATTATTAAAATGCTCNTGATCGCTTCAAGGCTTTTTGACTTTGTTAGTAACACTTACTTTAACAAAATAAAAACAAAATAAAAAAAAATTCCAATTATTAAAATGTTTATATACCACTTGCCGTGTTAGGGTTGTTTCCGACCCGGTCCTAAACAGATAAGCAAAACAAAATGCATTTTTACGCAAAAAGCTGACAACCAGCTCATTTTCCAATCATGTTCTGTGTTTAGCTGCCATCAATACAACAGTAGAGACTGTGGTGTGTGTGTGTGTGTGTGTGTGTGTGTGTCTTGCATTTTCTTGACTATCTTGAGTATTTGCATCTCACAATTTCAAGCAAAAGTGAAAAAAAATGACAAGTACCCAAGATCTGAATGTTATTGTTCGAGAAAATGAAGAAAAATAATGACAAAGGGATAATGATGAGCTGGTTTCTGAAGAGAAAGACAACTTGTATCGTCAAGAGAAACAGACACATCAGGGTGTGATGAGAAGGTCACCCGTGGGTAAGAAGCTCCACAAGAGAGAATGAGGCTCAAAGATGGAACAATGTCAGAAACAATGTCACAACAACCAGACCAGAGAGAGACCCCGCCCACTCTGACCAGCTGACCCCAGAGACAGAGCTGTTGATTCGGCCCAACCAGTACCAACAGAAAGCAAGCGAGCAGTGTAACAACAGCAAGAAATATATTTGCAAAGAACATTTTGCAATTCATCTGTAAAAGTAATGCAGCCAAGAACAAAAAATGTTTTTGTAGCTCTATGTCAAAAATGACCCTAACACCATAAACGTTATAAGCGATTTATAATGTTAATAATATTGATAAAACAAAAAAAAAATGATTGATAAAACAAAAAAATGAAAAAGATTGCCATGTTTTAATTCAAATTTAATGTAAGCATGTAGGCTGAGCCAATCAAAAGTTGTGACTGACTGGAGATCTCTGCAGACTATGTGATAAAGTGGTTAGGACATTTAGGGTCAACCGGTCCTGTAGAATCAATGTGTAAAAAGATGACACAAAGACGAAATTATCCCATTACTTCAGCACAACACAACATAACACAACACAACAAAACACAACACATGCAACCTGTGTTAAGGGTAACCTGTGTGCAATCCATCACTGACTGTAAACCTCCATCTCAGACCTGCAGAAGCTCTATTTAACACCGTTGAAAGAGCTGAATTCCTTCTAAGCCTGTTTTGAAGCACTGAACAGCACCGCTGCTCGTAAGTCCCCACAATCTGCTGGTGACCAGGTGATGACTTTGTAGTCAGACAGAATAGATCCCTCCGCCAGATCAATGTATGTAAAGCTTCAGGCCCTTGTTCACATGCTGAGAGACGGCCCAGTGGAAATAACGAACATCACTGATAGATATACTAATCCTCAAAGTCAAGCTGTCATCCCAACATGGTTCAAAACTACCTCAATCCTTCAGATTTCAAAGAAGTCATCTCCCTCCAGAATTAACAAGTTGACTCCATTGGGATGATAGTGGCATGAAGGTGTATCAAGACTGTCCTGTCACACTTGCTTGACCCCTTCCTGTTCGCTATGTCCAACCGATCTAAATTAAAGTGAGTGAGATCCACTAAAGATCTACTAAAGTCCCTTTCTATAGTGAACTCCACTCACCACATACTTGGACAAAAAAAGACTCATACGTTGGGATGCTGTTCATTGACCTCAGCGTTCAACACTATCATCCCCCAGCAGCTCATTGACAAACTTGTCCAGCTGGGACTCGACACTCAACAGGCTATCGATCTTCCTCACTGGAAGACCACAGGCAGTACGGGTTGGCAAAAACACTGGAGCGCTTCAGGGATATGTATTGAGCCCTTTTCTCTTTACTCAGTTGACCCATGACTGTACACCATCACAAAGCTCCAACATGTTTGAACTCCATTTGTGCCCCAATGCAAGTTTGTTGAAGACACCAGTGTGATGGTTCAAGCAGCAACACATTTGACACCAACAATGTGAGACTACAAAAAGGCCATTTCAATTCTTGTTTTTGATGAACATCTACTGAAAATAACAATACAAATTGACAGGACAGTTGTAGCCTTGTTGTGGGGAGTTGGAATCACAGCACAACATTGCAGGCTCGAAGCCCGGACCAGTAAGTTACTTATTTAATTTAATTTACCGATGTTTTAGTTTTTCTCAAAAAATATATTTGATAACTACTATTATTTAATAACTATTAAAAATTATATTGATAACTAGCAGAAAACTTTACATTTCTAATTTTACATTTCTATTTACATGCATTGTTTTAGACAATGCTTTTCAAAAAAAAAGTCTTACAAAATGCGAGACAGTGAAGTTATTGTTGTATTGTGCAATACTGCCTTGTGACTGACTGCAGCATTGTAAGACACTGAAGGGAAATAAACAGACTTTGTTTTTCATGATTATGTATTCAAATTGCCTTTTGTTTGCACCTGCAAGATGGTTTAGTCTTTATAAAAGAGCTCAGGTGGAATTTGTGTTTGATGATGTTTTGATGATGGTTGATGATTTTTCAGTATTTAAAAATGTATTTTATTTTACTGTATATAGTGTATAAGTATGTATTATACATACAGTATAGTACATACTAATTTGACCTTAGTTGTCAAATGACTGCAAATACCGACTGCAAAGTAACTGCTGTTATTTATTTATGTCTATATTATTTTTTAACATCAAATACGTATTTATGAATAAGAAATCTTGTCTTATTGGCCATGAGATTCAGCCAAGGGGGTAAGAATTGCATGATTATAGACCAAAATAGTGAATCTTCTGAGCAGTTTTCCCGATTATGCTGTTGTAATTGCACAGTAATGTCTCCAGGATATTTAATCGAAAGTAAAATAGACTGCATAATGGTTTTAGATGTCTCAGTCCTTGAGATAAATTATAATTAATACCATCAGAGGCTTGTGGGGACAGTTTACAGCATCTCTTGTGATGAATGTTCTGCAATTTCAATGCTGTGTAGGTTTATCAGAAAACTACACATCACATTTTTCTACAAATTCATAGCCAATTTTCTTGCATTATTTTTCCTGTGATATAAGACACATCACAGGTCATTTCTATATGTGTTAAATTTGTACACGGTTTGGCTTCTGTGAGGCTAGGGCATCTTCAGAAGAAAGACCAAAGAGCTGAAACTGATTGTGTCTTTAAGTGCATGTCACTCTTACTTTTCTTCTTTGTGAGTTGGATTGAGTCGTGCCCCGCTGATGGGGTCATGTGCTACTTCAGCCCCATCTCTCTTTTATTGTGACTCACAATGACAGGTACAAAAACATACATTTTCTTTACCTGTGGCTAAACTGTGACAAAAAAATATTGCTGCTCTGACAACAAATGACATCTGAGCATCCTTATACCTTTCTAAAATAGTGAATTATAAACAGACAGCTAGATAGATGAGATAAAACAGCACACAAATGGCAGTTGTGGTCTAGTGGTAGGGAGTTTGTATGTTCTCACTGTGTCAGCATGGGTTTTCTCTGGGTCTCCAGTTTCCACCCACCAGCTAAAAAAAGTCTTGAGTCTGGTAAATTCCCCAGAGTTGCTGTGATGGGCACCAGCTCTCTGTGACCAAGAAATGGAAAATGGGAGACATATTTTTTCGGTTCTTAAGATACTTTGAAGTTTTTTAAGCAGCAAGTTCCGCTCTGAAGTTTCTAGTGATTTCTTTAATGTGATAAAGTTTGCATTCTCACCATTTGGTATGATGCTCAGTCCTGTCTCCCACCTGTCCTAAGGTCACTCCACTAAAGAACAGAACATCCTGAGATCCCACAGAGATCTCAAAGTCCTTTCATTTACCCTGGTGTAGACAGTTCTTCCACAACTTGTACGTTTTATTTATTGATGCTATAATTTTATTTGTGATGCAATAAGAAGGATCTGTGATCAAGGACGTATGATCTAGGTAGGGCATACTGTAAATTTGATCATCAGACCCAGAGTTGTTGAGAGAGTCTTCAGCTCCACGTAAACCAGAAATGGAGAAGACGTTCAGAAATAAAAGACAAATGTCAATTTACAAGTGAATTAATATAGAAAGAAAAAAGAAAGGATGACAAAAGCCTTGGAAATTGATTATCTGATGAAACTCAGTACTGCAAAAACATGCACAGTCTTTTTTTTTCCAGTCACTGTAAGTGACCAATACATAATATATCAGATGAGAAGCAGAAGCAAAACAGGTAATAAGACAAAATTTCATTTCTCATTCTAGCTTCAGGTAGAGATGGATTGGTATTGTGATTTCATTTAAGTTTTTGTTTTCAGTTTAGTTCAGAAATCCTGACGAAATCTTTGACTGTGGTGTTCTCTCTCTCTCAAAAAAAAATGCTTTTTGTGCATTTTCGGTTCATCTGTCTGGAAAGTCTATTGGTATAAATGTAATAAAAAAAATAATAATAATAATCATCAAATAATCTATAAAGCTGCATTAATTCGTAGTTTGTGATCACCAAGACTTTTTGTGTCAAAAATCAGTGTTGTTTCACTGATTAAACACGTTGCCTGTAGACCAAATGTTTTGCAAATGTAAAATGATGATCAAATCATTCAGTACGGTATAAACATGGGTTTTTAGGATCTGTACCGGCCACTATAAATCAACTCTATATTAAGCTACTCATTTAAAAAGCGCTGGTAACAGCATGACTTCTGTGGGAGTCAGGCCATGTCCTTTAAGCTGAGACTATAAATAACTGTAAGGAAAATATGAATAAAAGCACAAATAAAACTGCAAACCATGCTGTTATTGGTAACGTTATCCGTAAGAGAGAATTAAGGGATTGCCTGGTTCCTTCCACCCACAGAAGAGTCTGGATGGGGTGGGATTGACTCTTAGACTCCCACAGAACAGTGGGAGTCTAATGATTTTACACAGAAGCCTCAAGGGAAAAAGAATTACGAGACAGGTAACAGAGATACAATGATGGCAAAAGGGTAGTGACATTTGTAAAAAATATACAAAAGTGGTCTTTTTTTTCCTCATTTGTGTGTGTGTGTGTGTGTTCAAGTGTAACAAACATTTACATCAAAAGTAATGCAGTAAAGTTGGAGCCCTAATGGGAAATTGTGGGGAGTTTTGACTGGTCCTCAAAACTTTGAAGGCCTGTTTGAGGGTCGGCATGAGATTTTAGAGCTGAGGTTACAACAGAGTTTCGGTAAAGGTGTGGGAAATGGGGAATTTTTTGATGGTTGTTGTGGGGAAGTATTGTTGTGTACCGGTTTATGAGTCACCAAATGTGAGACCCCGAATGCTATAAATGTGAGTATGAGTGTTAACGTTGGGCAAAACGAAAATCAAAATAATTTCCACAATTTTGACACCGTCGATATCACAACATTTGGGTAAACAATAGAAAATAGGTTGGACATTATTTTACATCAGTTTTCTGGAGAGCTTTTCCATCTTCAGAAAAATGAAATTGTTACAAAAAAATGTTTCAAGCAAATAATAAAATTATTCCAGCTTTAAGCATCATCTAAAATCTCACTGGTTAGGACACGGATCATACCAAGGTTGGAACCCATCTGTACATCAATTATGATGATGGTGGTGGGGACACACTGATCAGACTCCGAATTCTATTCCTGTATTATCTTAAATGTAATTTTACCATTTAATTATGTTGAAACACTTAGCTTTATATCTTTCTTTATTTCAAGTATTCAAGAATATACCATTTAATAAATGCATCTTGAGTCAAAAATCTGCATAGAGGGCCAGTCAAGCAAAATACTTTGAGATTATCAGATGCTTTTCTGAAAAAGTTATGAATATATAATGGATATTTGAAACTCAATCGGAATAATTTGCATGACTCAAGAGTTGTTGATAAAATTTTAGTGCAAAACCCCATTTTAGCACAAAGCGAACACGAATCGTTAGCCTTTCCTGCTGAGAAGAAACACTACTACCTACTAAGCCAACCAACATGTTGATGCTAGTTACATTTCTTTATTGAAACTGGAGAGATGAGTCTGACCTCTGGGAGTCACATCAAACAACACATCCGGTCTCTGTGGACGTGCCGACACTCATAAACACACACCTCCTTACACACGCCATTACCACTCCACCAACTCGTCTGTAGCAGCAAATAACATGTCAGAATTCCCTATGGTGCCACCATATTTACTGCATTAGAGGCCGGCCTCACTCATAATGATGAGTTTTATCTCGGTGCTTTTATGGCTGACATCTCCCTGACACACACACATTTATACACGGACAACCAACCAATGCTACTCACGCCGCTCATTTATCCGCCAATGGTATGAGGTCTGTCAGGTCGACCTTTGATGGGTGACATTCGACCTTGTCGCTCGGCCTTTTGTTCCCTGCGTAAAAGCCTCATGTGTTCATCGGGATCTCATTAAGCTAGAAGGAAAGACAGAATGCCGAGCAAGACCTCATCTGTCAAGCAAAAAATATGAGCCGGCCGGCACCTTGCTCTTCCGCAGAGGTTTGTCTGAGTCACTTATGCGTTCAGTTAATCCATTTATATTTCTGCCGTTTTAGCCAAATTGACTTGCATTTCATTACAGTTCTATTGAACGTGGCAGTTGTGGTCCAGCAAAGCGCTTTAGTCCTGGACAAAGCGTTGCAGGTTTGAATCCCGGTTTTGATACGGTCCCTTGTGGTCATGTTTTTTTTTTTTTTTGATGTTTTTGTCATGTTGATTTTGAAGTGTTTTTCGGAAGAAAAAATTTTGATTTAGAAGTGTTTTTCTGAAGAAAAAAATGACTACATCTCTTCAACTAAAATGACAAAATGACAAAAACAATGACAAAAAAGCAATTTGTTTGCATTTCGCTTGCTTCCAAACACCACAAAGTTGTTGACCCGCATTATTGTCAAAATGAACCTGCCATAATATGCTAAACCATCTAATAACAGGGGTCAGAGACAAGTATAAAAGTTGTTAAAAATGTCACAAAGCAGTGAGAAGTTTGAAAAGACAACGCTATCAGTCCCATGTTGAATTTAACGTAGTTACAAGCACCATGACGTTAAAGAGCAGTTTAATAAAAAGCATTTACATCCATTCCAGATCTTTTACCTTAAGATGTTTTCCGTTTTAAATCCCTTGATGCGGCGATCTTCACTGCGTTAGCTGCCTGACTGAGTATTTTTAGCATTTCTTTCTAAAACCATATTTGGTTGGGTCCACCTTCACATGTTAATACACAGGGCACAACAAGCGCGTAAAGCCGGACTCAGCTGTCTGAAGTTATCACCATGCTTCAGTGTTCAGACAGGATTCCTGACTGCCTGTGCAGGCTATTTAAAGAATCTTATTATGAAACAAGACAGCAGATGCTTTCCTGCTAGAACGGCTCTGCCAGAAGATGGTGTATCACAGACGGGTGAATTTATGTTTAATTGCAGGAAGGCGTCTCCATTACGCCCCAAATTTCTAGCTGGTGTATTCACTGTAGTAATGTTGTTTTTTTTTTTAACCCAAGGCAGAATTTTAAATCTAGCGCTAGATGATAGTAGAGCTGTCACTGCACAGCAGGAGGACCAGAGTTTGTAGGTCATTCAGGGTCGTTCTCTGTGGTATTTACATTTGCATCGGTTTCCTCGAACAGTTTAGAAACATGCACATCAAGTAAAATGGAAAATGTGTGAAGTAATTTGTTTAGCCTTGTAATTGGCTGTTCACATATGTAGAGGCGTGTCCTTGCCTTGAAGTTGCGGATGCCAGGATTGGCTCTTGTGACCTGGGATGTTGAATTAATAAATTAGTTTGGAGTACTCATTTTTCATTTATTTTTTAAGACAATGTTTATCTATAGCACTAAGTATATAGGCACTATGCAGAACTGTATGCTCCTGAGACTGGTGTAAAGCGAGATCACAGTTGCCGTAAGTGTCACATAAATGTGTCTGTCAGAATTTTCTCAAACCATTTCATTTCTGGCCTGCAGAATTGTTTTTTCCATCCTCCGTATCGACGTCTCTTATAAATTGTCATTTGTGGCTGGAGGGACCACGCAGGCAAAGTCTGGTTCATTGAATTATAGTCACCAGCCTTCATTTTTATGCCTGGAGGTGTCCGGATTTAATGTCACTATGAGGGCCAGCAGTTCTGTCCTGCCAGTGTGGCCAGAAACATGACACTGTTTCAGAGATTTGGCTCTGTGCTTTTACTTGGAAGAAGTTGAACACTATCAAGATACGTGACAATGTTACTGACTGTTGTTGTTGCACCGTCTCCACTCAGTCTGAATTCAGATACTGTATTTTAGAATTTTCAGCCACACACTATGTTTGTCAAAGAAAACCACAAAAGTCTTGAAAATAAAAGCCAGAAGAAAAGAAAGAAGAATAAACAAGAACGTAAGTGAATTTTTCAATATGGCCCCTAGGGACCGTGTGGGAATTGTGCTTTGCATTTAACCATCCAGTGAAGTGAACACACCTGGAGCAGTGGGCAGCCTTAAGCCGGGATGCATGTAGGTGTCAGTGTCTTGCTCAAAGATACTCAGTTGGACAGGTTTGAATAAAAAAGAAAAAGTTCTTAAAGATATAAAGTGAATAAAGAATTTTAAAAAGCATAAGCTCCAGAAAAAAAGAAAGCAATCTCTCTCTAAAAGAAAGCTTTAGACAAAGAAACAAACACAATACACAAAGTAAACTGAGACACAAGTGAAACACATTAGCCAAAAAGAAGCACAAGAGGAATAATGCAAAACTCAAAACAAGTGCCTCCAAGTGGAATGGAGAAGCACTACAGACGGATACACACGTCTTGTTTTATTTTTCTATACTTATTAGATTAAGTTGGATATGCTTCCCTTGCTTCTGTTGAATGTTTGGTAATATAAATTAGTAATGAAACTTGCTACACAAATCTTATTATTGCAAACATTTTATTGTCCCTCAATTTTAAGGCCACTCTAAACAAGGTGAACAATTAACTTTTGATAAACTTTTGATTGTAACTGATTGATATAAATTTGATAGTATGTTTGAGTGTTTAAATGTTTTTTTTTCTTCGTTTTGACCACCCAAGACGATGCTTCTGTCCTTGATACTTTGCTGTCAGTGTAAAAATGGGGATCAGAGAGCGAAAGAGAGAGACAAAGAGAGAGAGAGAGAGAGAGAGAGAGAGAGAGAGAGAGAGAGAGAGAGAGAGAGAGAAAGAGAGAGCAAGAGAAAGAAAAGCCAGACTCTTAAGAGGAGAAGCACTCGGCTTTGCTGATTCTGTTATTTCCTCTTGTCAGCTGTCAGGGCTTCTTTTGGGAACCTGAAGGGATACAAGGTGGGCTTTTGTCAAGCAAAGAATCCTAACAAGGCCTGGTCCGTCAGGCTTGATTTATCTAAAACATATATGGCATTTCTGTCATTTCTCAGTTGTAGCGTTCCTTTAGCTAATATCCCGCAGAGACAACTCAAGACAGGACGCATTTGATATTTATCATTCGATAAAGTTTCCCCCCACAACACATGCCTACATGATGGCAAAGATTGTGATTATTACACACTGTGCATAATCCTTGCTGAGGTGCATTCATACTGCTGCTTTACAAGCATCGCTCAGTGTCACGCACGTCATTTATATTAGATGATATCAGAGGTGGTAGTAATGGATGAGGATATGAGAAACGAAACGAAGGTGGAAAGAAATGTCCTGGCGCTTAGTGGAATCATGAAAAGCTTGGATATGGTCAAACAGCAGCTTTCTGCCTCATGTCTTGTGAATGGACTATTCTAAAGTTATATATTTATTTCTGCTTGCGCTGTCATCTGACCTGTTTGAGTCCAAGTTGAGGTCCTTCTGTGTGGAGTTGCATATTCTCCGGTATTTGCGTGTTTCCTCTGGAAAATAATACTTCCGCTTATTTAAGACTGCTTCTTAATTAAATAGGCCACAACGACCAAAAAACATTCTATAGTAATTAACCCATATTTAAACATGCAAATTTGTGAAAATAAAAAAAGTGGCATAGGGTAAATGACATCATGTGGGATTGGAGCTTGAATGTGGAACTCTTAATAATTGAGTGGCTCTCAAGACTCACTAACATGGGTAGTAAAGTGTGCTACAGGATGAGTAAATAATTAAAATGCAGCTAGAGGGTATAGATCACATCTTCTGCTGAACACAATCATAAACAAAAGCGCTTTGCTGGAGCTATAACCTCACTAAGGATACGTGCGTGACAACCCCATTTAAGGATATGTGTGTGACTTAGAGACATTATTTTATTATTAGTTTGTGTTGCTAAAGAACAGTTTTTGAAAATGTGTATCGGCTTCAAAATACGAAAATACTTCAGAATACGGCTCCAAAAGACTTGAATCCCATCTTTACACCAACCTTGGCCTCATTTTTCAACACTGCTTGTATCACATGTAAAAAGTTTGCTGTGGGACAAAAACTATTTTTAAGTGAATAAAAGTCACTTGCAGTCACATTTTCCCAGGTGGTAACAGAAAAAGCTTTGCTTAATACTAGAGCTGTTCACTGATTAATTGTAAATGTAAATTTATTTGTTGAGCCCGTTTAAAACAGATATCAAAGCTAAAGTCTCATCTAATGCTGCTAATGAGCTTTATGCTTACAAGTCACGTTAACGGAAACTTATAACTAATTATTACAACAAAATTATTACTTTCACACATTAACTTAAGACGTCATGCACAAGCGTAACGAAACGGTAGTAATAATTAGTTGAGTGAAATTTGATTGTGTTAGTGCCACAAGCACGCGCTGGCGGCGCTGGGAAGAGACGTGCCGGGACTGCCGCGAGATTCTCATCAGCGTGGCGTGGTCCAGAGTCGACACGTCACGGCAAACCCGGCCCCTACAGAGGTCCTACCTCGACTTGGGGCGTCGGTCGTCTCTTCTTGGGGCTCGTAGGCAGGTTTCTGTGAGCGCTGGACGAGGAGATGTTGGCTGAAGACGGCGACAATGACGCGCACGTGGAGGAAGACTTCTCGGCCAAGGCCCGCCTGAGGGGCCTCCCTCTGATGTCAGCAGTCAACGGCGGCGACAAGGTGGGCTACGGCTGCATTCCGCGGGTGGATTCCAGGATGACGGCGCATCTCTGTCCATCGGCGCAGTGGGGGGTCCCCTCCCTGTCTTCAAAACCTTGCCACATCACTGCGGCGATGGCAGAGAAGGCCTACACCACGACGAGACCAGCGACCAGGCCTGAGCCATCAGTGACCTGACCTGTTGTCGAGGCAAGGCGTGGTCCATGGAGAGTGGAGACTTCACCGTCAGAAGGTGGCGCTCATTTGGGACCGCTTTGGGGAAGCCAAAGTGGATCTGTTTGCGTCGGAGGAGAACACGCACTGCGCAATGTTTCTCCATTAGGCTAGCACCACTGAAGGGCGACGGGCTGTCCAGCGTCTGGCCGGCCGGTCTGAAGTACGCTTTCTTGCTAGAAAAGCTATTCCCTCTGGTTCTTTGCAAGGTTTGCGAGCAGTTAGATACCATCCTGTTAGTGGCTCCGTTCTGGCCGTCCCAGCCGTGGCTCGCGGAACTGGTGACGATGGCGAGGGACCCACCTTGGGAGGTTCCACTGAGGAAGGATCTGCTTTCTCAGGGGCGGGGCCAAATCTGACATCCACAACCGGAGCTCTGGAAGCTACACGTGTGGCTGGTGGGTCCGGTGTGAGTCATGCGCTAGCAGAGCGGGCGCTTCTACTCGGCACCTTTATTCTTATAAGTGCCGTTTGTTTGCTGACTGGTGTGTGTCTCATGACAGTTGTCCCCAGTCGTGTGATGTGCAGACAATCCTGTAATCCTGAAGGAACGCTTGAAGGCGGGCAGCACGCTGGCGACGCTGAAGGTGTACGTGGCGGCTATTGCAGCACGCCGTGGTGAGTTGGATGGCTGCTGGCTGGGAAAACAGGCTGGTGTCTGGTTTTCTGTGAGGTGCTAGAAGACTGCGGATGGTCAGGCTTCGTCTGGCGCCGGTCTGGGACTTATCTCTGGTCCTGACGGGTTTGGCCGCAGCCCCGTTTGAGCCAATATCAGAGATCAGCTTGGGAACGTCGGCACAGCTGCAGTAAATTACTGCCTGATTTGATTAGACTTCAGCTAGTGTGGCATTCCGTTCCCTATTCAGGGAAATATGGTTTCAAAAGGAACCTAGGTAGTTTTCATTAAAAAAATTTTTTTTAAATAAAATGTAAAAAAATTAAGAACTAAAAAAAAATCCAACAAACTGACATAGTGTTGCGTTCATGGACTACATGTCCCATGATCCTGTGTTTCTGTCCACGTCTGGAGTCATCATCATCAACTGTTATCAGTTTCACCTGTTTATCAATCTGTGCCTTCATCCTCTGTCAGTCACTAACGTTTCACTTTGTCTGTACTGCTGTCTTCTGTAAGTTTACGTCTTGATTTCGTCATTGAATGTCTGTTTGGTGTCACTACGATCCCTGGCTCTGCATCTCGTCATCCTCATCTGTCCGGATCATAACACATACTGCTACCAGAGATAAATTGTCAGAAATCCAATTTTACTGACTGGAATTGGGCTGCAAGACAACAATCACAAATACACCGTTTGAAACGTACTATAATCCAATTTAAAACATACTAAAATCCAACAAGGTACAATGAAAATAAGAGCTTTAAATAATTGGGTGAGCAAGAAACAGGTGTTGATTTAATTAATTAATTTAAAATAATTTTTTACACAAAATTTACATATTTTTTTATTTAATAAGCAATTAGAGCTTGAGTGGATATTTAAACAGGTGAGCTGATAATTTACTAATGAGCAAATCAAGAGGGCATGGAATACTCGGATTGGAGTTAGAGTCAGGTTATGCCTCTGGTGTCAAATCCTGTTTCTAGTAGTTTTGTTATGATCTTAATTTTACTTAGTTGTATAGAAAGAATTGACTCTGCCAGGTGTTTTGGTGAACTGCAAGAGTAGAGTTGAACATTTTAACATCCTAGTGTTAGGCCCTTTAAAAAACTAATTTTTATCTTCAGGTTGAAAATGCCTCTCTCTGAATATTTATTTGTACGTTTTGCTATTTTGGAATTTTAATAAGCATGTCATGTTTTTTTGGAACCAAGGAGGGGCTGAGGAACAAACTGTTCTAGAACGAAATGAATGAGCATTTGTTGGTTTGGAATTGATTTTTTAAACCAATTTGAATAAATTATATTGGATATTTAATATAATATTGCAAATGAAAATTCCTTTATTGCTTTCTTGAGATCTTTTTTTTTTTTTTTTAAACTGATTTTCAAATAAAATGTGGTCACTCTGTTAGGACAGTGACTAATCCACATCTATAAGGCTTGTTGTCCTTGTCCAGATTTCTCCATTGGTGAGACAGGATCTTCGCTATAGACCATGAAATTGCAGCTCACAAAGCCTCAAGGAAAGAGTAATTTGATAGAGTCATCTTAATGTACCATCATGAAAATTATCATCTCTGAACATCAAAGCTCAACAGCAAGTCTAATCTTTTCTATCAAGCCACTCACGAACACGCCTTAATGTGAAACTTTGTGATAAATTAGCATCACCTCTCGAAAGTTCATGGAAGATTATAAAACGGAGATAGGAGATCTAGTTTAGATACAGTTTAATATTTATTAAAATGTCAGATATTTTTTTTTGTCTCTCTACAACTGTTTGTACTACGGCTGCACTTTTTACACCCCTGATTTTTAGCACATTCAAACTGTGAAGAGCATCTATGTAGACAGTAAACACACACACTTACACACACACACACACACACACAAAAGCCCGGAGCAGTGGGTAGCCGTAAATCGTACTTCCTGGAAAGCAGATCTGGTTCAGGGTCTTACACAAGAACACATGACGTGGTACCAGTTCAAAATCCTTTTATTTCCATTGTTTGATCTGTAGCCAATAGGCCACTGTCCTTATAAATAAACACATTCAGAATGAAATGGGGAAACTGGGTGTATTTTCAGACACTTTAACAAGCATCACGACCAATGCTCAGAGTATAAAAATGTTGTGTTATTGCTTAAAGTCGAGACCAACTTAAAATCAAGTATAATAAAGTAGCCATTTGATTATCAAAAATATTATTAAAGTACACAAAACATGTTGAAGTTCATGTAGTCTATAGGTATTACCTGCACCTCCTAAAACTGTCAATATCTGTAATTATGGTATTTCATGTTCTTCTAATTGCTTTGTTTTTTCTGTGTTTCACTCCTCTCCTGAGCGCCGAGTGCCGTACGAGCGGAATCTAGGAGCTTCGGGTTCATCTTCTCTATGATGCCTCCTGGACCTCTGTAGACCTGATGACGCTGTTTACGTGGAGAAATGGAGCCGCCTCTTCCCAACTGAGGAGGGAAACATCTTCCGACACCATCATTAAAATGGCGCGAAACAACCAACGCACTGATTTTATAGTGTTAGAATGCCAGACGAGACTGGCACCAGTGAGCCGGGTTCTCCCCAGGGTTTTTCCTGTCATAGTCATACTGATAATCATAGCCATATTTTTAAACACCAACAACCTGACGATCAATTGAATAAAAAGCAACAATTCTCTTACATATTCACACGTGCGCTTTGAGACAGTTAAAACTGTGAAAAGCGCCTTACATATACTCATATTATTATTATTATTATTATTATTATTATTATTATTAGCAGAGTTGTGTCCGTGGTAATCTTACGACTGTCTGATGGTGCAGAAAGTCTGCTAGCAGAGAGATCCAACACATGCCATTGATAAATAGTTGGGAATATGAAGACTCAGGGGATAAGCTTTCCTTCACATCTGCCAAGTGCCTCGTGGGTGATAAGGAGGTGAGTTTGAGCTGGGGATCACAGAGGACCTGTGTTGGGTCCGTTAAACTTTAGGACTGTTTTGTCACCTGACTTTGGCCACAAAAACAATTATCTGAAAATCACGTCCTGATCTGTTTTTTTATGTATATACTATTGTTCAAATCTTTAGTTTCTTGGCAATTTCCACCATGGAACAGCCTTCGTTTCCAAGAACAAGGATAGACTGTCGAGTTTCATGAAAGTTCTCTATTTCTGGCCATTTTGAGCGTTTGATTGACCCACTAATGTGATGCTCGTGATTCTCAACCTGCTCAAAGGAAGGTCAGTTTTATACTGCTTGTAGTTTTATACACACTTATTAAAACACTGGAGTGAGAGTTGAAATGATCCTCTATACACTTAGGTAGATATTGCACCAAAAACAAGACATTTAACTAGTAACTAGAATACGTAGTTATTTACCACATTATCAAATGTACTGTATAGAGTGTATTTCTAAAAAGTGTATAGTTATTTTCATTTACAAAAACAGTGTGTTTCTTTCGAAAAAAAAAGGACATTTCGAAATGACCCCAAACTTTTGAACGGTAGTGTAAATATATTTCTTCCAAACACTCATCTTTAGATGTGCATTCTGTCCGTTTTATATTTCAATAGTATGCTATGCAGCACTTTTATTTCATTGGTGAGTAAGATTCTCACACACATGATGAAAAAAAAATACAGTTTATGTTTATTGAACTGAAAATAAGGACACTCCAAATCATTGCACCAAAAACTATCATGACATTTAGGAAAAAATAAACAGCATTTGGTCACACTAATTAGTGGCATCTGCACAAGTCCCAGACATTTCTGTTCATGCTAATTCAATTTAAACATTATTCTAATTCAGTTTAACCTAACCCAGTTGAGAAATTAGTAACTCATCCTTGCTCTATGTACAAAGATAATAAACAAAAATAAAGGGTTTAGATCAAATTATCTCCCAGGCCAAATACAACATTACTTTAGGATGGAATTACTGTAAGA
Organism: Paedocypris carbunculus; assembly: GCA_028128575.1. Lineage (NCBI taxonomy): Eukaryota > Metazoa > Chordata > Actinopteri > Cypriniformes > Paedocypris > Paedocypris carbunculus. The sequence continues at coordinate 774,771 of SOMO01000020.1, read as the reverse complement.
AACTGGCTTATAGTAAGTGTTTGACAACCGTGGTGTAAATAATGGCTGGAAAAAACTGTTAAGGGGATGTTTTACTATTTTTTTTTTTTACTTTTTTGTTATTTTACAAAAAAAAATGAACTGTTCTGCAGGAAAACACCAGAGCCAGTCCAAGCTACATTGGTGAAGACTGAACACCTGCTCCTTTAGGATGAGAAGCTCTGTCTGACACATCCTCATTGTGAAATAAGCGGAAACTTTTGGTGTTCTTATCCTTTTTAAGGTCTTTGTTCTAGTATCGTCATGTCTCCAGAGTTCTGGTGTATTCCCTCATCTCCCTGTGCTCTCTGATCTGTGTGTGTTCATCTCACCTGCCCCACCGCTGACAGATCTTAGCAACTAGTTAGTCCAGTGCTTCTATTTCCACATCTGTCGTTAACCTTCTTTGTACTGATTGCAACCTGAAATAAAACTCACCGTGACAGAAATGTTTGTTAGAATTGCACACAACGGTGCCGATGGTCTTTTGGAAGATCCATCAATTTGAGGTTATCATGCAAGTGCAACTAGAAAAAAAAAATGCAAAAAGTGCAAGTGGTACATTTCAGTTTTACATCCATACAATCTGATATTGCTGGAATTCTAATCTAAGCAATTAACAGACTAACAGACTGAGCCAGCTCCTGAATGTGATGAGCTGGCTTTTATCTCAGCTCAAAAACATGGTAAGATGAAACTCATTTCAAATAGCTATAATTAAATGACAGCGCTGACTTGATAGACCTCGCATCATTTGAAACTTAAATAAGAGAAATGATGGCAAGCGCTTTACTTTATTGGAGTTCTGAACTCTGGTGGCTGTTCTCGTGGAGATGTTTTAATGTTTTGATGACGTTTTGTTCTATTCCCGCTGCATCATTCTTTAAAATTAAATTAGCTCTTTCCGGAATATATTATCCTACAGTATATGCTTATTTGAGGAAATGTATGGATGGCATTAGATCTAAATCAATCTAGGAGGGTGAATAGTTTTAAGATTCAAAAACGGATGTACAATATATTTTAAATTCTTGAATTTTTTTTTTTAAGAACAGCCAACTAATAAAAAATGGATAGAGTAATATTGTTTATAAGTTCCAAATTGTACTATAATCTGTGTAATACTATTGCACTTTCATTGAATCTTGATACTTTAATTCCAGATAATAATTACATTCATACAGTCCAGGCTTTGTTTCTCATTATTTGTCATGGGAAAATGTCTTTATAAACCAATATTGGGAGAACATGTAAAGTGAGTGTGCAAAGGTTATATCTCCATTCATCCCATCCACTGAAGATATACAGACACACATACCCGGAGCAGTGGGCTGCCTTAAGCTGTGGCACCTGGGGGGCGTTTAATGGCAGGCCCAACTTCCTATTGCTGGACCACCACTGCCATTGTCTGAAATAATGTCTGAATATTGTTGTTAAATTGGTCGTTGCATCTATGTTTTGTTCAGGGGTGTTAAACATACGGCCCGTGGGCCGGAACCGGCTCCCTAGGAGGTTTGATCAGGCCCGCAGAATAATTTGAGCGAAAAGTGGATAAAAAACCATAAACAGCTTGGAATTAATATTTTTAATTGGCTGCAATTCACTATTTTCATCAGAGTAGAACGCTGTATCACTGAGACAGACTGAAAACCTTGGTCTCTACCTCTCCACTACACCCTCATTAGTCAAAATGTCATTATCCAAACGGAGAAAAGTAGATAAAAAGTGTCTAATTTTCAAAGAAAAATGGACCACGTCCTAGTTATTTACAGAGATATTTCTAAGGAAATTTAAGGTAATTCATGGAATGTTTTGTAGAAGGACAGTTCCTAATGTTCTTGTGCTTTTTTACACCAAAACAAATGATTTTTTTGGTTATTTGTAGCAGAGTATGGTATAATGTTTGACCCACTTGACAAACATAAAGCTAAGATAAAGCCCGCTTGACATCTCACTTGGCCGTATGTGGCCCACAATGTGAAATTAGTTTTACACCCCTGGTTTAGAAGGTTGCACATTGATATATTAAGAAAGCTATTAAAATGTAATTTTTTGAGTTACCTTTGGTGAAACTAGGCAATTAGAAGAAGCATGCAAGAATTATGTAATTGCTTTACTTAATTTTCAATCATGAGATCTGTACTCCATGTAATATTAATAATTAGGAAGAAACACTGCAAGCTTTGTAACATTAATTATCCGAGACCTTTAAACCTCAAGACGGTATCTTAACAGATTCCACAATAGAACTGTCATTGTACTGTGCTCTGGTTCAAACTTTTCAATAGACTAATTAAAGCTTGTATGATAGTTTATAAAGCCAAGCTCTTTTTTAACAAGTCTTACCAAGACTTGTTTTAACAAGACAAGTCATGCAAGTTTTACAGTCAGGTTAATACTAGAACAACCAGATATAGAATCCCACATTGCTGGTGAAAAAATGGCTTACCTTGATGATGTTTTTATTGTGTTCATGTGTTCACTGTTTCTGTCTTCAATCCTCGTGTGCTTATCATCATCCCCTTCTTTTCTCCTGGATTTGTATTTTGTCTGGTCTTAACTTGTCTGCACCACTATGGAAGACACTGAGCTCAGTCTATCCATCTTCCTGTGTACTATTACTATTAATTATAATGTGCTTTTACCATATTTTCAATAAACCTGTTCCGGATGCTGCTGTTTTTTATTGTAATGATTTAGATTTCCAATACTTGAATTCCACTTGACTTGCATGAACTAACTCAAACGAAAAAAGGTTGAAAACTGTAGACACATTATAGTAGAGCACTACTAATCAAAGGTTTTTATAAACCACAAAAAACTGACAAGAAATATAACAAAAGGTAAAACGCACAGCACAAATCATGTTTTGGACTATCAGGCTATAAAGGTTATGTTTCTGGGAGACAGGATCTACCTTAGGAAGTTGTGCAGTCAACAAAAAAACAGTTTTCAGCGGCCAGTAAAAAAAAAAAAAAGAACAAGAGAGCAGTCACATTTTATGGATCAGCTGTATATTTCAAGGTCACCCACGCTGTTCGTTTACTANAACAGGTAAGGCTTTTTTTTTTTGCAAACTCTTGGGTTGTGAATTTAAAAATCGTTGTTTTATGACCCCCCCCAAAAAAAAAAAAAATTACATATTTTTGCATTCTTGAACGGACAAATCGTTTCTGAATGTCTTTCTTTTTTACCTTTAAACTACATACTTTTGTCCATTTTACGCCTTACTTTGAAGTCAAACACTCAACGACGTATTAAATGCATACATTTAATGATTTTCTAACTCAAATAATTCTTCATTTGTAGAAGTGTATACATTAGCTCCCGAGATTTCCCCATATTGCAGCCCACCGCACTCATGTCTTTGCCTAAAACACTCAAACGGAGAATGTGTGCAGCTCAGTTTAATAATAATTTGTGTGTTTGAAAGGAAGCGGTAAAGGAAGACATGTTCAATTTCTGAGGTGCAGCATTGAACAAGCAGAGCAGCTGAAGACAGATCTGCGCTCTTCATCTCATATTCCAAACCGTTTGCCTTGTCTCTCCGACTAGAGGATTTCATTAATCAGACGGTGTTTTGCGCAGTCAAGAGTTTCTATTCACCAACATTTCAAGCTCACACTGCCACAACCTGACCAAACCAATCTAAAGACTGTCACTCAGTTCATCAATCAAATATGTAATTTAAAATAAATCTGTATGGTAACAAACGCAAAACTTTATCTTCAGGCTAAAGCCTTTGATTTTTCTCTTATTTTCATAATATAAAAAGTACATTTCATATTACAATCAGGTACCAGTTAATTTTAGTATTGTGAAGAGGGGTGATCACAGTTGCCATAATTCACAAATTTGAATTCGTGTTACGGTTTTGTGCAGATCAGAGAAGCCAGAGTCCATGCAGAAAAATAACACGTTTAATAAAGAAGCTTTAACTGAACTTAGAGCAGAACCTAACCAGAACACAAGTGGGTGCAATGAAGACTGACCAGTAACCAACACAGGTGGCAACTTAAGTACACGATTAAACGAGGAAAACAGGTGAAAACAATGAATCATGTGACTATAAAATGCAGGAAGAGACAAACTCAAGGAATTCTGGGCTTTGTAGTCCATGACAACAATCCTCGAATCTTGACAGTTTAATAATGGAGTTCAATACGTTAATGCTACTTGTGAAGTTTAGTTCAATCTCCATAGTTATTGTGATTTACAAAAAAATTAATTAGCTATAGACATTATATTAATACATTTTATTTAATAGCACGCACTGAAATGTATATTTATAGTGCTTTGTGGCTCACACATTTCACTGAAGTAGTGGAACTTTAGAAATGCAAACCCATTAACTCACATCAGTGCTGTTGGATTCAAAGTGTCAGGGCACGGTAAGAAAGTTGTAAGTGACTGATTTGGGGAAAAAGCTATTGTCAGTCATCCTGGCACGGTCTGTCAAGAAACCCAAGTGAGTGTTTTATCGAAAGAACAGTTTATCTTCCTCCCTGAGTTCACCGCATGTTCTGATTCACAGTGTGACCTGTTGTTGCTCTGCATGACACACTGCTTTGTCAAACCGTGCGGCCCGACACACTGAATAGCAATGAATGGCTCACGGTGAGGGGGAAGTTTATCCAATGTTTATCTGATGTGCTATTTTTTTTTTTTTTTTTTGGTTGACCATTGGAGAATATTATATTAAAAATTCAAATGAGCATAATACAGCCACACACTACAGGTGTGCCAATGACACCTGGGGCCAAGTGGTTGAGAGTTGAATCTGCCACCAATGTGATCTAGTTTCAAAAACTAGTCCATGGTTTTTCCAACTTCCTTGAGCAAACACATGCCACCCATGCGCCACGGCTTAAGACTGCCCACTGCTCCGGATCTGTGTGTGTGTGTGCGTGTGTGTGTGTGAGCAATTACAATATGGTCCCTTGTGGCCATATTGACAAACACATTCACTTTAAATAACTTTATGTACAATTTTTATTTTATTTATTACCATTTTGAATATTGTAACTTATGTTCAAAAAGTACTTGCTTGAAAGTATTCGCCACATGTGAGTAAAAGAACAAAACTTACTGAAAAATAAACATACATTCAATTTGAAATTGTCCTGTGTAAATGTATTTGTAAATGTACCTGTAAACTGTGCATTTGATCTCGACAATCCAACTTAATGTATACACATCAAGATTTCTGTTTAATGTTTTTCCTGTTTTTTTGGGGAGGAGCCTGATCTGAGCATTTTCCTGGCAGCATTTTGTAATACAGGCATAATACAGACGCCATCGGAACATTTAAATCGTACTCTAAAAATTGTGTTTAAACAGCATTGTTTTTAATTCCACCGCAGATAACACTGGTCTAAACTAACTCTAAGAAAGCAACGACAGTACTTCTTTTCTCCAAATGATGTTTATATGAAGATTATGCAACAGCTCGGCACAAATGAGGTTATTATTATTTAAATGAGGCACAAGGTATTAGGTATGAGAGAAGATCTGAGTTAGCAGGGGTAAGTACACCATAAACCTCTCTGTGCAGTCAAGTGCTCTGTATGCTTTTCACTAATGCTCAGCAAATGTGAATTCAACTAAATGTTGAATGTGCGTCTATACAAAATGATTGCATTTTTTATGCTATTTACATGGAAAGTGCCACTTTCTTTCCTATTCTAAATGTCTCAGTACTAAGAAAAATCAATTTACTCCTGAATTCATTTTGCATAAGGATGTAACATTTTAAAATACTTTTGGTTGTGGTAAATTAAGACAAGGCTTATTTGAATTGAAGAAGAATTTATTGAACTGCACTGAAGAAGAATTTATTTCATACACTATTTAAAGACAAATCAACAATATAACCAGACAAAAATGTATTTTGAAGTCAAACAATACATAAATAGATTAATAGAAAAACATTGAAGTAGTTTAAACTTAAGACAATCACTTAACTGGGTCTAATTCCCAAAACAAATCCCTTTTAAGTCTAAAATAGTCTGCTTATTTTAGATAAAAATCTGCTTAATGGGGAACAAATAACGCGTGAAGGAATACGACAAAGAAAAAGCCTGTGTTTCACTGTAAAGTTTGTGAACATAAAGGGGAACATGGCCACCCCGTTTGGATTCACTAGAACAGTTTTCAGCTCTTGCAGGAACGGATCACACTGATTTGGAATGAGTAAAGTATTTATTACACGCATACGCTGTCAACACAAAATGAATGAATCCATCTCAGAAGTGACTAGTTACTTTTCGTATTTATATTTGTTTGGTATTTGTTAGAAAGAAAGTAAATGTGTAACTTCACTGGATGGTTAAATTGACTTCTTTGTTTCAGTCATCACTTTCTCTTCTCACCGAGCACTCTCACACTGAAGCCGGTCTGATATGAGGCAAAAGAAAAACGTATAATGTTCGTGCATCCATATTAATACTAAACAAAAAGGATGCTAGCTTTGATCTGAACAAGACGGTTGAGCTGTGAGATGCAGGTGGATGGAGCTGGTTTTGATCACCTGAGGGAATCTATCGTCTGCATTACGAAAGCTCTTCAATCTCCTGCAGGTTCTTCCTGGTTACCAGCAAAAAGGCTTTTAGCTCTGACGATTTAAATGCATCGTATTTGAAGTGTTTTTTTTCTCCTTCTATCAAACGGTTGAAGTCTGTGAGTCACTGAGGAATCTTTCCACTGTTTTACAAAACCTGAGTATACTTTTAGTTTCAAACAGCACTGTGCAGTTCTTGTCTTACAAAGTCATAAAAAAAAAAAACCTTTAGGTTTCAAAAAGATCAAACACAACGAAATCAAAATTCTATGCATCAAGAAAATCCAATCAAAAGGAGATCATTCACACAGCTAATTGTGCTTGTGAACCGAATCAAATCAATGTGCTTTGCGAATATCTGGAGGTTTGAGTAAGTTATTGTCAATGTGCTGCTTAATTTGGTTCATGAATCTGACCTGGTTTGTGGTGCTCGCTTTGAAAATTCAACAGTTTTTTTTTGACTGAACAAACGATGGAGTATCCTTGATTGTGACAATGAAGGTGAGGCATGTGAGAAAGAGAACTCTCATATCCTACATATAATCAATTCATACATTAGAAGACAGCTGTGCCAAAGTGGGTGGTGGTGTCACCTCACAGCAAGAAAAATGCGAGAGTCTGTGCAAGTTCTCAAGCCGTTTGTGTGCGTTTCCTCCTATAGTCCAAAAACGTTAGCAGGAGAATTGTTGTCTGAGAAGTTACCCATCAGTGTGAGTGTGTGAATGTACAGCATTTGTGTTTTTGTCCGTGCCCCACTGAGTAATTGGTTGTGCCAATACAGCGAGGACCAGGTAATGATAAAAAGTTAAGATGGTGAATGGTTTGATGGAGGACTGAATAGGTTGAAGAAAAACAAACAGTGCTTCATGTGTACACTGTAATAATGCAACACTGTAAAATGTAATTGCAATTCAACATGCACAGTAGGAAAGACTCACTCACCCTAAAGTTGTGTACCAAATATCTTCACATTATACCCCATTGATTTTTGCACCATTAGTCTACTGTGGAGTGACAACAGTTTACCGGTCCCTGCAAATATCAAGCAATCACTGCTGGAAAGGTCAGTGTTTTATGGAATGTTTAACATGTCCACAAGAGTACTGTGGCATTTGCCCAAGTTATCGCTAGGATATATTTGTATTTTATGTCTTTACAGAGCCCACACATTCTTATTTCCACAAGGCCATGCAGAAAAAATGAAGCCTCTTTTCGTTTAAAATGAAATCTGCTTGCAACAAAATGTTGTTTGCAGATTTGTACAAAATTTTGAGTTTATCTTTGGAGAGTATTTTCCCATCTTAACAAAAGGCTGTATAGACATTTTGCTGGAACCGAGCTAAAGTACAATCTAACAAAAAATGATTCACTCAAACAGGAACAAGACAAGATTGTAGACGTGTAGAGATTCTGTTGTTAGCTTAGCATAAAGCTCAGGTTCAGCAGACATGACTTGGCAATCCACTATCCAGAACACTAATGTAGTAGAAGGTAATCACATAACAAGAGGATAGAGAACACAATTGACATTAGCCAAACAAAACAGTGGCGTGGTCACTGTCAGAATTCCAGTCCCCAGCAGGACAAACCGAGAGATTTATCTGACTAACAAACATTTAGCGGAAGCTCAAATCCAAAGCAATCAACTGTGGCTAGAACTATACATAGATTTATGCATTAATTGTTTGTATAAATGTGATTGAAAATGTGATGTGAACTAACAAGTTCAAAAAATAGTTTAAGGGCAAACAGTGAAGCTAGTTTGTCTATTTATCAAAAGAGATTTCACAGTCTTCTTTCATTTATGGGACTAATGCTGCAATTTTAGAGTTGTTTATAGAATATGCAGTTTAAAAGTCATTTTTCAAGATCATGTGTTGTACATGTGAAATATTCACACGTTCGGCATAATTAAAAAAAGGTTCTTGGGAACCTTCATCTTAATTAAATTTCTATACACTGCTTTCGATTTCGAACTCTGAAGTTGAGGTGACGTTACAGCTAGAGTGATCTTCTTAGCTTTAGGTTGAATGTTCCCGGCCTTTCCTCCCACTCTAACACTTCAGCCAACTCATGCAACACTTCCTACATGAATAATTGGCTAAGGGTGAAGAACATGTTCAAACACTGGTGAAGAATAAAAATAGTCACGTTTCGTTCTCCTGTTTATCCAACCCAGAGTAGATAATTAGATTGCACTGCTGAATACAATTAGTTTGGTTAAATTCCTTATCAGAAGTAGTTTGACTGTCTTGAGCTGGAATAGTTTAACTTCAAGTTCATTTTGAAATGTGAACTTAAAATGTAAAAAAATGTACGATACATAACATCTAAATCTAGAATAATCTAAATCGTGTGCCAGTTTTATTGAAGTGCAATTCACTGTTGCATTTATTGGGTAAAAAAAATTGTATGTTTCACTTTAATTGGCTTCAGAGATATTTACTGGCATTTTTAAGGGTGTAGTCTGGCAGTCTCCACCGGTCCACATGAGTTCAGATGCAACCAATTTTTATATTCCTATGATTTGTACATCTTTGCAAAATTGAAAAACACATTATACAATACGAGAAAATAAGCACCGTGTGCCTGTGCAGTGATGGATACTGCCTTTCTATAAAGATTCATGCAGCGTTCGTTCTGTCGTACTTCTCCAGCTCCTCAAAAATCATAAATTGTTATTGAAGCACTCAGAAAAACACACAATATGCATAAAAAAAAGCTAATGGCTAGGCCTATTTGAAAGTGAAAGTGAGGCAGGCCCATTGTGGTGTGTTTTCTGTCCACACTTATAATTAACAAGAATTTGCAAGAGTGCACAAAGCCTGGTACTGCATTTCAAACATTTTTTCTTTACCTTTCCATAAAGAATCATGTGATGAAGTGATGCTATTGGTTTTGGTATAACAATATGCAAACAACAAATAAACAAAGGCTGGAAAGGCAGCGAGGCAGGTAATTGCTGGGAAAGGAATTAGCTAACTACTCAAGGACAGATCGGGATGGAAAAAACAAAGAGGAGGTGCTCTGTCACCAAACCTAATTGGATGGAAACTACTTGGGAGAGTGTTGTATAAACAACTGAAGTGCAGAAGTTTGGAGAAGGACCTGGCAAGGTTGAAGATTAAAAGGATTAACGAGTGCGATGTAGCGCCATTAACAACCTCAAGACGCAACTTGTCTATCTCTGTTGCAATGAAGGCGAGTCCAAATTACAACCACTCGCATCCCTGCTTTGCTTCCCTGAGTAGCAACCTGGAAAACATTCTATCCCACAATTTATTTAAATTCTTGAATTAGCTTTAAAATTCAGATTCAGAAAGAAAGACAGAAAATACAAATCTGTCTGTTCACTTTCTGATTGGTCACTGCTTCTGTTAGCTCACATTCTGACTAAAAATTGTTTCTGTCAACTCAAATTCTCATTGGATATTGTTTCAGTCAGTTTGAGTTTGGATTGGAACAGCTTGCTTTCTGACCGGACCTTGTTTCTGTCATCTTGCTGCTTTGTATACTAAATCTGAACGTTTAGTTTAGAAAGTAGACATAAATTAAATAATACAACAGTAATTAAACAATTAGGTTAATTGTCATTTACTAATTGCAACTGGCCTCATAGATGACCTTGAAAGCACATTCATTAATTCTCATCACACCTCACACTGCATGACAATCAGATAAGGTGATCACTTAAGATCATTGGGATGTCTAGGATTGTCGGGAGGGACGTGATTGGCTGCTCATCAACCCAGTTAACATGTATTGAGTGGATTATTTCCAAACTTGTTGGATGCTTAATGTAATTGTACATTTAAAACATGTTTTGTTTTTTATATAAATAACCTGAAATTCATTTTAACTTTGGCACTATTAATGCATTTAAACGAAATAAAAGTTTCTCAGCTTTTAACACCACCCAAAAACTGATTGTCAACTGCAGCAACACATTTTTATCCAGTTCATTGTTTTGACAGATTTTTTTTCCCCTTTATTGTTTCCGAGAAAACCCTATACGGCCACATGTCACATCAGTTTAGTTGATCCAGAAGAAATCCTCCGGCCATTCTCCTCGCTCCCCAAACCCTGACACTATCATGTCAACATCCATTTCATAGCATTTCATCCAGGGCACTGAAGCAGGTTTTCACAGGGACCAAATCTTCTCACCTAAACTGAAAACATTTGGCCAGAATCAGGACCAAGAGAAAGTTTGTCAAGCTGAAAACAATGAATCAGTTTAGAATTGTTTCTATTTCTTTGATTGCAAAATGGACTGGAATGAATAAAATTTTACATGACTATTGACTATTCAGCCATCCTGATCGTTCGTCAACAACAGATCAGTCATAAAGCAGGACTAATGTTGTATGTATATAACATTGTCGGTTGGGTAACACTTTGTTCAGACAAGAATGAAGTTTAACTTCTTGATAAACACCTGATCCACACTTTGAACCATGGGGGTGGCATGCTGTGGGGTAGTTCTTCTTTGAAACAGGGAAGCTGGTCAGAGATGATAGGAAGTTAGCTAGAGCTAACTACAGCATAACCCAGGGGTGGGCAAACATTTCGATTCACGGGCCACATTGGGTTCTAACATTTGACATTCAAAGGGGCCGGACTGATCTGGAGAAAAAAAATACACATTTTGGGATGTGGAGGAAATACGTACAGTGGTTATATGGCGCTTTTCTTAGTCCCGGACCAACACAAAGTCACTATAAACTTACAAAAACACATCTCGGTGCACTTTCATTTTTAATTTTCAGTTTTGTGACAGACAGTTTAAAAATAAATGCTAAAACATATTAGTACAGTTCATTAACGTACATTAACGTGTACCGTATTTTTCGCCATATAAGACGCACCGGCATATCACACCCAATTTTAAAGGAGGAAAATCTAGGAAAAAAAAGATTCTGAACCAAATACTGTAGTAAAATATTTTATCTCAACTGTATAAAAGTTAACAGCAGTTTAAGAACAATTGTATGCCAAACATGTAACATGAACAGTCAGTAAAGTCAGTAAACAGTGAAAGTAGGGGTGGGCAGTATTAACGTGAATACCAGTATTGAGATGTGCCACGATATGGATTTTTGCAATACCGTGGATACCGTGATAATTCATGAATTATATTTTTATTTAAGTATAAAAACACCTTAATACAGTATTACACAATAGTTTCATTACAAGTTGTAACTTACACTACCAATGACGGCACGGACATTGCTAATCGAACATAGAAAGCAGTGTAACAGACTGAATTAATAGATCACATTTAATCTATAGCATAATAACTATGATATGTTTGTATTAATCAAATGAATGTAATTAGCATAATAATGGAAAATAGCTGACCATCCTCTGAGTGAGTGTGCACATCATTCACTTTGGGCAGATTGTGAAAACCATGGATTAAAAGTTGTCTCTCAAAACTCCAGCCAGATGGTGTCCTAATTTTGATGTTGAAGTATTTATCTATGCAGTCTTTTAATAAGTACAGTAAGCAACTCATCATGCAAATTGTTGTATGTAGACCTCTTTGTTCTCTTTATACTGGGGTCACGAGCAATAAACACCACAGAATTTCAGTTAATGTTCTCCCCGGTTTTGCGAGACTCCTCTGGGTCTCCGATTTTTCCCCCAGTCAAATGATATGTGTTTAGAGAAATTAGAATGTCAGGTATAGTTTGTATCTAGCTTTTCAGAATATAAAAGATTAAAAAAAATGTGTATTGATTTGTGTGATATATATTTATTCATTACAAATTAATATAATAGATTATTGGTAACCAATCCTGGGAATGTTTGTGACCCAAATAAAAATTGAAAATCAAGGCCTTTGTAAAATAATATTATGTGTGTGACCTTCTGTATGTGACATGAATACAGGGCAAAAAACTAAAAAGTCAGAAGAACAAACTAGACATGTTTTTTCTTCTGATAGCAGTGTAACTGTAAGTCTCATGGCTAGTAATCAATTTAATCCTAAAATCTCCAGCAAAAGGCAAAATTATTAACGTCAGCACTAACTCTTTTTCAAAGCAGATGAAAACATCAGAAGGAAATGGTTGCCGTGTGCGGGAAATTGTCTCTAAAATGAGATGTCAGTGCTGATCATTGAAGAATATTCACATGGACCTGACAGCATTTCTAGTTCATTACAATTTTTATTCTGTTACTAGATTTCTATCATGATTGTTCCCAAATGGGATTCAAAACTGATATGAAGCTAAGTTTTGTAAGGTTTTGCAGTGGTTGACTGTAGGAATATTATTATTATTTTTTATTTAAATATTTGCTTTAGAGTCATGTCAGCAGATGCTTTAATCCAAAGCGATATATGTCATTGCAATTTATACAAATCAACAACATCCTGCTTTCCTTGGGAATCGATCCCTAGATCTAGTGTTTCAAAAAGTTGAAATTGGGAAATTACAGTAATCAATTACATCGACAGTAATCGTACATTTTCTTTCAGAACACTGCCCTTAGTTGAATCCTTTTGTCCCTTCAAAAGCAGAAGCTTGGGCATCATGACACGTCTACAGAGCGATTATTTTGGAGTCTTTCTTCTAAAAGCGAGTAGACAACCTGTCCTTTTTTCCCAATAGCTCTTCATCACAGGATGCGTTGTGGCATCTGTGGCTGTTTGTCTTGGCGAGCAATAGAGGGGCAGGTGGAGCAAAAGTTCCACGCTCAGAACACATAAGCTTCAAAATGACAACAAGGTCATGAGCTTCTAGCTCATGAAAGGTCAGGATTTTCTGTCAGATACATGTCAGTGTTTTCACTTCTTTTGCTGTGGCTTTACTAGAAAATGTGAATTAAAGTTTAAGCAGAAAATACACTTTTTTATTTACTTTTCGGACTGTGAATTTACACAAAACTGATTTGATCCAAACCAAAAACCATTGCGACCTTTGACAAGGCTTCTGTAGTTGGAGTTGTTTAACAGGAAAGTTTTTTTTCGTTCACTACATTGCAAGTCCAAAACTACTTCTATACGTAGACAAAACACGTAGACCTGTAATGTTATGTTTGTCTTATTAGATGCTTGAGTATATTAAAAAAACAAGTTTTTGCTTAACGAATGGATACATTAAAAAAACAATTCCATTATTAATTTCCACCATTTTCCATTATACGTATACACTAACTATTAATAATTTTTATATTCATCTCGCATGCATAACATAATACAATCATACAAATTATTGTTTATAATAGTTAGGTCTTTAAGAATTGTTAGTTTACCGTTTAAATGTTAATTTTGCATGTTACATCCTTTTTAATCTGCCACGTTGTTGATATTCAATTTGTAACAGAATGTCCTGCAGCACCACCATTAACGTTCACTGTTACGATAACCATAAAAATAACCATAAAAATAAATAAACAGTATGGAAAGTGACATTCTTTTGCTTTGATTTAGGTGGTAATTGGCTTGTCAAGGAGCAAAGTTAACAAGTAAGACCACCGAGTAAGATCGATTCTGCCAGAAGATATTCTGAAAGCCACTCAGAATATAGATAACGGTAATTTGCATGTTTGTCCAGATGTTGAGAAATATTTATTTGATTTATAGACAATGGAGATGTCAGGCAGCGCTATTCTCAGCAGAGCTGTTTGTTTATTGCTGTACTCAGACAGAGACTCTACTCCTCTGGAATGGGATGGCATAAAGTTTCTTCAGCAGTTCTGATTGAGTAATAACAGGAATTAAAGGTAGTTGAAATCAGTTTGGCTCAATTGGTAGGGCACTAACAACTCGGAATGTCATTTATGTGATTACAAAGGAAAACAGGGAGTAGAAATATTTATGTTTCTGCATTATTACAAAGTGAAACTGCTGAGAAGTTACATTGGAAATGTATTGCACATGTTGGCACAATTGCGGCAGGAGGTAAAAGAGCAGCGTTGGTTATCTGACTGCAGCCGGGAGGAAATATCAGCACAATCTCTCCTTCACACAGCGAGGGTGGACCAGTTTGTCACTGAAGCTGCTGTTCCGAGCAGAAAGTGCTTCCTGCAGCGGGTGACACTCATGCTCCAGCAGAGTTCAATTTTGCCCGGACCATCATGGCACCCCACTCATGTACCGTGTCCAGAGCCCAACCCGGGACAGAGCTGGACTTGATGACTTTGTCCAGCTACTTTCTGTCCTTTACAGTGATGCTGTAGCTCCAGAAGACCACACTAGTTGTCTAATGGTCCAATAATACATTGAAATAAGCTTGTGCTTAAGGGACTCAAACCCATGACCTTTGGCGCTGCAGTGATTGACTACAGAAAAATCCCAATTAGGCACAATGAATGAATATTTTTTAATTATGTAAAAATGGAATATTACAAAAATGTATTAATTTAAATGGAATCGTATAATTGGATCTGACATCAGTTACTCAATGATTTTTTTAGCTGTTTGTAATATATATTAGGTTTGACATCTGTATATTTCATAAGCAAAATTCTTGTGGCAAAAAAGACCATATCATCCACTTTAGTGTCATGCGAAACAGCCTTTGAATGCAATCATTTCCTGTACATTTCAAAATGATCTTAATCTTTATATTTTTGCCACAAACATCCATTGACGGTTTAATAACTGAAAGTCAAATCAGGTAAACACACCAAATTGTCAATTTCAATGAAAATCTATGTTGTAGAAATCTTTTTGCTTCTCACCATCCATCAAGTAGACAGATCTGTAATCGTACATGCGACCTCACAAGCACCATCCACCGGTCTCTGCATCTCATGGATCGCTGGGAAAATGAGCAACTGGAGGAAGATGGAAACATTGAGATTGGAGAACTGATGATATCTTTCCTTTTGAAAGCGATTGAGAGGGAGGTGGCCATGGTTAAGACAGGCCAATCTATAATTCCCCAGGATGTTAATGAGGCCACTGGCCTAGTGATGAATGCTGAGGTTAAGACCAAGGATGAGTGCTCCTCTTTATCTCCACCCGTGTCGCACAAAGTACCACATGATCTTCTCTCCTGGTGGATTCATCATGACTTTGATTATTGATCGAGCGTCTAGTTCAAACACCAGGTGCTGAGAGGTCGTGCCCTTCTCATGCTGGCTCCAGTGAAACAGCCATCATCCCTCACAATTCACCTCCCATCGTGGAGCCTGTTTTCGAGTGATTGTACCCTCCTGCCATTTGGATAACCTTGCAAACTGGCTGTTCTTCTTGATGTCAGAGTGCATAGAAGAAGATATTTCCATCTGATCAAGCTGTTTTAATGGGGAAACGTTGGGACGTGCTGTGGAACCAGGCGGATCGATTGGAGTCATTGTTGGAGTCATTAAATGAGTCATTCATCCAACAAAACATAATCGTAATGATTTAAAAATAGCAGAAAAGGAAGAGTCTCAACAAGGTCTAATGTGAAGTGATAGTGATGTGAAAGTACAGTAATAATTGCACATAACATTTACATCGTGAAATTGCTTTTTATAATAGAACAATGTTTTGTTGGGTTTATTGAATGTACCGGTACATTTGCAGAAAGCCTGAAGCAAACACCAATAACTTGAATCCATATACTAAGAAGAGTAATAGCTTTTTCAATTCCATGTGTGTAAGGATGTGTGATACAGAACCATATGAAGATTTATTGAAAGTACAAATATCCTTAAGGTGTTGGACTAAGAATCTAAATATATGCTGTTTCAAGAAGAAATTAGATGTTCCCACCCATCCAGACATCCATATTTTCCACATCCTCCAGGGCTGGGTTATGGAGGCACCAGTCTGAGCAGCGATGCCCAAACTTCCCTTTCCATCCTAATCCTAAGGACACATGTTCCAAGGTCATATGAGACATGTCCATAAAGCATGTGTCCTGGGATTTTTTCCACTCAATAGGACAAACTCAGAACAAACCCCCTCCCACAGAAGAAGAAGAAGAAGAAGCTGTACTTAGCTTGTCACTGTTAATGCCCGGATTGGGCAGTAATCGGTGCCCTCTATCTTTTTTCAGTAGAGGACCAAGGCGTTCTTGGTCCTTCAACAAGAGGTGTTGATTCTCATGCCAGATGTTCCCAAATCAGATCTCTTTGTTCTTTGGTTGTGTCTAGAAATCCTAAGAAACAATGAACACAACTTGTGAGAAAAAGTCTTTTGATTATTGCCAGCAAAACCGAAGCAAACTTGGTCAGACATAAACCTTTCTGGGCGTCTATCTGGCGTAGACTTGCCCAGGAAGTTTGAAAAGTGTAATCACTCGGTAGTCAGAAAGCACCTTCTGGGATACAGGGAGACAGGTGAATCAATTTCTGACTCCTCAACCTCCTTTTCCTTTACAGAAAACATGTCTTAAGGGTTGAGGAAGTTTGCAAATGTCTCTTTTAGTTTTTCCCTCTGAGACTGTCTGGCTTACAATGCACCTGCCCAGCTGACATTTATCACCTGCTTCATGTGTGCTACAACCTGGTACCCAAGCCTGATGAGACACCTTTTTCTGCTTGACAGCATCCTTTACTTCCGGTCTCCACCACAGGGTTCAGGAACTGCTGCCATCACCAGCACCGGAGCTCAAGGTATATAGTCAGAAGTCCGATG
>SOMO01000020.1:710844-721699 GCA_028128575.1 Paedocypris carbunculus | reverse complement strand
AGCACAATTAAAGAAACATTAGCAATGATGCCTTATCCACGCAGCTACACTTAGCAGTGGCTATGTAACACTGGAAGATATAAAAACATATCAAATGTAATACAATAACAAAAATGAGACCGTGAAAACGAGAATACGTTCATATAGTATATGGACATAGCAAGTGGAATCATAGCACCCCCTACTGGAGATAAACTCTGCTACACTTAGAAAGAAGTGTTTTTAAAAGAAGTATTGTTAAGAGAAGTATTTAGCCTGAATATTTTGTTCCTGGAAAGTCAGAACACCAAGAAAGTAATGAGGTGCTTATGTTCACCTATTAATGGCATTTTAATTTTGTTTCTGAAAAATCAGGGCGGTGCTTATATTTGCGTTGGCATCACTCTCTTTTTTTGTCTTATAACAAATAAGGTAGATGTGAGTAAAATAAAAGTAGTTTCAAATAGTTAACTACAAATCTTAGTTCATCTGTAATTATTTCTCTGTGGTTTTTCCATGTCAGTTACCTCGCTGCCGACTCCAGCTTTGATGCGGCTAAAGTCATTGCCAAGAAAGGGGACGTGATGTCATTGAGGACGGCGGCGAGTCTGGCGTGGATCTCGGGGGATCGTGAGCTGGCTCACTCGCTCTCTCTGAGATGCGCCAAGGACTTGATGTTTTCCCAGGACTGGGCCGCGGCGCAGGACGTCCTGAGAGCAGACAGCACACTTTTGGTTGGTGTTAATGACAATTTGTGAAACTAAATTTTAATCTAGTCATTTTAATAGTACAGCACAGTGAGTGCCGTAAAAATGTCCATTACTAATTTTGTAAATGGTGAAAGTAAATGAATAAACACATTTATTAGCATTTTTATTTTACACCGTATTAGCATCCATTTCCACTAGACATTTTAGAAAGTGAATTTAGTTTTAGTCTAAGTTTAATTAGTATTACTAACCACTTGGCTGGCTTGTCGATCTCTGCAGGTTCACCAGCTGGTGTTGTGTGTTCATGAGATCCTCACTCAGAGACTGTCGGATACACACGAGCTGGTCTGGAGTCCAGTGTCCTCACACTGCTGGTCCAGTCCATGTGAGGAGAACTTCCTCTCCACTGTGCGGACGGTGTGGGCGCGAGAGTTCCGAGTGGAGGCTGTAGACGTGGAGAAAGTCAAGCTGCTCCATCAACAGCTGAAGACCTTCGAGAACCCTTCCACCACCACCACCAATGTTCCCTTCAAGCAGGTATGTGAGCACAACATTTACGGTATTATTGTGTTATGTCCTTATCAAGATATTTTTTGGCATTTGCTCACAAGAGATTATCAGATTTTCGTGTAATTCCACTCTCCGTCACAAGTTGGTTCATGACAAATACTGTTTACAAAGAGGAAAAAAGGATTATTTTTGCTCTGTGCAGAAATGAAATAACCAGTTTTGGAATTTTTGGTTAATTCACTAAATTAATCAGATTTCCGCTAAACTCTATGGAATGAGTTATGGAATAGACATTAACAATATTCTGTAATCACTTTTTTAGCTCCTGTCTCACATCTCATTGGATGTTGCTCTGTGTGTCCTGAGCCTGCTGTGCTGTGATTGGCCGTCTGCTGTGGAGGAGCTTCTGCGAGCCCTAACTCGAGGGTCAGAGGTCAACCACTTCAGTCTGATGGTGCAGATGATCCAGCTTCTACTGCCGAACGGTCAGCCATGTTTGCCACTGCTAGTTCGATTCCCAGACTGTTTGATTTGACGTCATCGTCTTACAGGTTTGGAGTCGGTGGCTGTTTACAAGCAGAAACTAGACCCCAGTGATGAGAAGACCCTCGCCGTGTCTCACAGTCTGGAAGCTTTTGTCTGCTATCAACTCTTGTATGAGAAATGGTGGAGCCAGAGTGCCAGTATGTTACCCAATGGTCACCATGGCAACCCAGTGGCAAACGGAGGCAGTGGTGGAGACGCTGTGTGTGATGACACTTTCCTCGAGAGCCTCCAGAAAGTTCTCCTCTCAGAACCTCACGCTCGCCTTCAGGCCACACGCAGATCCATCACTAACGTTCAGAGTAAAGTAACCAGTCTGATACAGCAGCACAGTCGACGCAAACACTCCGATGAGGCCGAAGCCGCTAGTCCCACTTCACCCGGGGACGATGTGCCGTCATGTGGAACAGAGTGAGTGTTTTTATCTCTACTTTTCGATCTTCAAGTCTACTGAGAAACATCTAACGCCCCCTGCTGGTCACTTTTATGCAGCGAGTCTCTTTCGTCATTAACCAGCCAGATCACCGAACACAACCAAAGCCTTGCTGCTTTTCCTGAGAGCGTTCGAGTAAGTACTGCTTCCCTCAGTTTGGGGGTGTGGTTACTGTTTGGAGTGGGTGGGCCTACAGAAAACTGGGCGTTTCGTAATTTTTCATTGGTTATAAAAGCTCATTAGGATGAAGAACCAGGAGTAGTTAATAGCATCAACATAAAGTTAAAATGACTAAAAATGGCAACACAAATCAGGTAATTATCACATTTAACTAGGAGAAAGCGTGTATTGTATGAGCTTTTAAATATGACGCTTATAAACATGCGTTCAGCTTTCGTGTTTATTTTTTTTCATGTGAAATAGTTAAAACTTACTAAATTTAAACTATAAAAATGAGTTTTTGTACAATCAAGACCTTTTGTTAAAATATGTGGTTTCCAATTCTTTTCATGTAAAATTTCATGCATGACAATTTTTTTTTTTTTATAGTGCTTTTAAAAAAAAAAAAAAAAAAAATCGCATTAGAAGCAAAGAGCACTAAACTCAAACGCTTCATTTTAGTATTAAATGGTACTTAATGACATTCCTCAACAAATAATTGTCGGTTTTTCAACCAAGTTTAAAGAATATTTAGAATTCCAAGTGTTCAAAATCATCCCAAGACTTTAGCAAGCAGCTCGTTTAAAACATACATCAGGAAAATCTCAACAAATGACTTTCTTAATGTTTTTCCCAGAAATATCCATTTCCAGATGTGATGGAAAGCTGCATGGTGGTCCTGTACCTGGGAAAGCACTTCCGCCTGGTTCCTCAGCACGTGTGTGGAGACGCCGCGGCTCTGTTGCGCGCACACGCCGGATCACACGCGCTCGGTGGAGCTTGGCAAAACCTGGCACACTGCACTTCTGAAACATAGCGGCTGTCAAATAAAAACATCACAATGCACTGCTCTCGCCTAGCTGAGCGCTTTTGGAATTTTTTTTCCCCAAGGAACCTCACAGGGAACCGACCTGACCTCATGGGACACTCGCTGCTGGGTGTGTCCGAGACTCAAGGCTCGAGCTGCCTGGAACCGTNCTGCTCACAACAACTTTTCCTTTTCTGTCAAATTCCTTATGTCTTGAGAAAAAAGTTTCCAGGGCACGTAACCAGCGCTTCTTCCAAGAAGATAGTGGTGGTGCACTGAATGTGCTGTGGCCCTCTCTCCTAATTTCATTACAATGTTGTACCCCAATGCTGTAATGACAAACTACTACTAGTGTTGTTACATGTAGGGCCTTGGAAATGAAGCACCAGGGGTGATAGCAAACATTTTAATACACAACTGCTATGAACAGACAATAAAAACATACACAACCATGAGCGGATCTGAGAACAAAATTAAAAAGGCAACAGAACCGGGTGATCCACTTCAGCGTCCGGCCGACTGAATCTGAAACAATCCTTACAGGGGAAAAATGCAGAATGAGACCAGTCCGACTTAAACATGGGTTTTGATAGTTGGCGCCCTACTACGATCAAGAGCTCCGTTACCGGAGCAAATCTCAAAGAGTTTCTAAAAGATCTGAGTGTTTTAAAAGTCAGCAGTAAGATACACAAGTGCTGGTCCCATGCGTAAAACATTTGTGTTTTAATACTGTAAAACAAGATTTAAAAACATCAAGCAGCAGATGGAGGAGCCGGAGGAACGTCTGGAATCCTGGAAAGCTGCAGGGTGGAGGGCTGGAGATCTGCTTCTCCCAGCATCTTTTAGAAAGCGCCAACCAGATGCAAAGGGGGAAATAGCGACATCTGCTGGATGGGATTAAAATAGTGCGTCATTCACTTGGGTGGCCGGGTTTTGGTCAGTGCTTGTTGTTGGTTTCCTCCTGCGACGAGTTGGAGATTCCGTTCTGGTTCTGCATGTTTCCCGAACCCAAGCCGTAGAGCCGCCCGCAGTACTTGGCATCGTCGATGTGNGTGCAAGAGCGTTCCATCGCCTCGGCGTCCTCCTCAAGCGATGATCAAGCAGTTTTGGCTTTTAGGCAAATGATGCTTTTGGGGTGAGAGTAGTGATGCACCGAAATGAAAATTTTTGGCCGAAACCGAAAAGGAGGAAAACCTGGCCGAAAGCCGAAACACCGAAAGAAATTATGGCATTTATTAGTAGTACCATTGCATTTAACGCTATGATGGCGTACCAACTTTACTAAAATCAAAACATTGCAAATGCATTACTTCATCATGAAGTTTCAAACGAATGAATAAATGAAAGAAAATGTTTTATAAATTATGCATAAACTATAATAGTTCTAGTATATACATGTTCAAATAAAGTGCTTAGCTTTCAAAACCTAACTTCCTTTTACATCTCGAAACAAAACTTATGAGCAGGTAAAAAAAACTGATCATATCTCTCTTTCTCTCTTTAAATCTGTGTGTGTGTCTCGTTATCTCTCTCTTGTCGGTGTCTCTCTTTGTTTTCGATAACTTCTAATGCAATATGTAACTGCAATCTTGCAATCTCGAATATTCTCTAATTTCCCAATGTAACGAGAACGCGCAGCGTCCGCGCGATCTAGAAGTTACTTACATTCTATATCGCGCCACGTCTGCGGCAGTTACGTTAATTCATGTTCGCGCACCTGCCGCGGTAAGTTCGCGCAGCGGTCACGTCAGTTATAGTTAAGGTGGACCGCTAGATTCTGCAAACCGGAGCCGAACCGCGGCCCGCCATTATTCTGCTTGCGTCATCACTTTTCGGCCGGATTGTTTCGGTGAAAAAAAGTGTTTTCGCCGAAAACCGAAAATGCAGTTTTTGGCCATTTTCGGCCGAAAAATTTCGGTGTGCGAATATTTGGTGCATCCCTCCCTACTTTAAAACGCCCTTAAATTTGTTCTACCGGCCTCAACATCAAAGACATGTATTACTTGTCATGTAACTGTCAACTAGACATGTAACTGTCAACAAGTGCACAATGGTTTATTCTTTTACTAACCTTTGAATGACTAAATATTGATAACATCTTATAATAACATAGAAATAATAGGTTTCCTGACTTGACACCAAGCGTGCACATGGAACTCTGCTAGAGTCCATCAGCTTTAAAACACGTGATTTTTGAGATAAACGTTTTGCATAAAAACTACATTCTCAGACTCATCACGTAAATTAACGCACATGCGCAGCGTAGGAAAATCTGAGTTTTAGGACAACACGTCAGAACAACAATTCAGCTAATGCGCTACACAGAAAAAACAATAACATGCTGGAGAGATGCTAAATCTGACAGCACATCTCATTATTTAGCTAAATAATTGATTATGCAGAAATTCTAGCAATGCAAAATCTGTCAAATGTTTAGTAATGTATGTAAATGACAGAAGGTGGCTCTGTTAGCAATGCGGTACAAAATCTGGCAGCTTTTGGAAACAAAAATGTATATAAATAAACTTAGATTATTGACCAGCAGTCGATCACCATCTATTTACACAGTAGAGAGACCACCTGATGAGCTGAAACTTCATGAGATGTTTTGGTACTTCTGCTGTGTAATAAGCTGTGTAATAATGCTCTTTCCAAACCTCTTTCATGCGGAAGAAAGCCATTCCAGTGAGCAGCGAGTCTGAACCAGCCTGATGCTGCCTGCCGATCCGTTTCAGCTCCAGCTGGTCTGCCACCTCCTGCAGACCACCCTGCACACAGCAAAGACCACCACGCCTCAGCACCAGGACACACAGCAGGCATGACTGCGGAGTCTTACTTTAAGGTTTTTGCAGCTCTTCATGAGATATTTCACGTCGTAGATGGCGGGGAAGAAAAGGTTTAATATCTGGAAGAACTCGTGCTCTTCTTCGGGCAGCCGAGCGTCCGTCAGCAGCTTTACCAGGTAACCAAAGTCGTAGCCACTGAAAAACAACCAGACTAATTTCAGGACAAAGATTTTTAAGGCCTAACATATGTGCTCGAGTCAAGCCTGAAAATAAACCCCAGTGAGATCAGCAAACCTCAAGAAAACGGTAGATGGTGTAAACTTCAGTAGAAAACGGTTTCGCTCATATATGAATCCTTATCTTTAAGTCTACAAGTCTCAACATTTAGATTTCAACAAGACAGCAAATTATTCTGCACCATCTGGCGTTTCATTTTTAAAACTGAAAGATGATGAAATGAAAAGCCAATTTTTATTTTAACTTAAAAAAAAAAAATCCCCAAGACTAGGGCTGGGCATCATATCGGCACATTCAATTTAAAACAGGCACATTTATTTAGCAATAAAGAAACGTCAGTTTTGTATATCTAATGTTGTGTCAAAATGAAACAATGTTTCTCTGTGTTATACTCACTGCATGACAGATATTTTTAACCAAACATTGAAAAACTATAGTTGTGAAAGTTATGTGTCCGGCAATATTTGTGGCTTATTCAGTGCAACACTGCAAATTTGGATGAAGAAATCTGACAAATTAAATCTTCATATCTGTGGCCACTTGTATACATAACAATAATTAGCATTCATGTTCATTGATTTTCCATTGAATTCATTTTTACCAACTGCTACGCGATGTATCTGCACGCTCTACCTGTGAAACGACAGCCACTTGACATTCTCGCACAGCACCAGGCCTGACGTCATGAGAAGCTCCGCAAAGTAGAGCGTGTCGATTCCTTCCTCCTCGTGCTTCTTGAACTGTAGCCCAGAGTTCTGCAGGAGATCTATAGAATCCTGGGAATACATGTCCTCGCTGAAATACAAAACAAACAGCAGCGTGTCAACTACAGCACACAGTTCTGATCCCGTGCATAAGAGCATGAAATCTTTAAAAATTGGGTTTGCCTTCACAAAAACAGCTAAATAAGGAATTAAAGACACAGAACATGATAGAATTACACAATACAGCAACTTGTACGTCTCAAAAACATACGCATGATATTCCACTGGTCCCAACACACATACACACATGTGACAGAACAGGCAGTGAGTTTTACATGACTCTCAGCAAGACCTACGTTAGATTAAATTTGAAGTTGAACTGCCATGTTGTGGTTCCTGGTGGGTACGTTCCGTCTTCGTTCATGAAGGTCAGGCCGAGCTGAATGATCTTTAGAAGGTCCACGTTGCACCTCAGGAGCTGGTACTGATAGTCAACAGTGCTGCGAAACTCTCCGATGGGCCGCACCACCACTCCAGGAAACTCTGTGTCCTGAGGAAATGATCATATCGAGTTTCTCAGTATGGCCACTAGAGGCCGTATCAAAACTGCATTCAACGCCCTGCATTCAACCATCCAGTGAAGTCACTACAGGTACACGCACCATGGCGATGAAGTTGTAGCTCTGAATGATCTGCCGTATCTTCCTCATCTCCTCCTCCACATTGCTCGCCCAGACCTCGCAGATAATTTGACTGCTATCTGCAAGTGCGGCTGGCATGATGAAGGCTGAGGAGCTGATCCCAAATCCCAGCGATCCTGAAGCTCACACGTGGAAAGAAACTCTGTAGAACGGAAAGCAAATATACACTGAGAATGACAGTCACAACACCTAGGTTAATTAGATAGGTTCATTGTGCAAACATGAGTGAATGTTTCTATACGAATACATAGAATATGTTGTTAGATCACTGTCATGTTATAAACAATAAAATCGAAATAACAAAATTGTGTGTAGACGTATATACTTACTCCACCAATTAAAGCTATAAACCGTTTCTGTGTTTCCTAGGAATGCAGTTAACCAGCGGAGAACACGATTGCGGCTAATTGTGTCTTAGACCGAAAAGGTGCTAAAGCTATGGGTCTAAAATTGAGATTCGAACAGAGAATGTACGTATTGTTAGGCCGAATATCTCCCCAAAACAAAACAGCAACATTTACGTAACAGTTGAAACATTTTAGAAAAGTAAATAAAAAAGAACAAGAATATTATGAAATGCAAAAACGTGCAGTTACGTGCTTGCAGGTGTAATAAACTTAATTCAAATTGAAATACTAAAATAATCATGTTAATGAAAAGGAGAGCAACAATACGCCCGAGGTCGATAAAAACAGAAAAACATCTTTCGTGCGTTTGTGTGGTGTTTATATTAGCTTTAGCATTATCTTCCGTAGCTTTGTCGCGGCCTAAAGGACCGACGAGCATCGCAATGAGAGCGAGAGACAATTACAGAAAGAACAGCGGGACGGACACGACGCGTGTGCGGGGAATTTAGTTACCTAGTTGGAGGTTAGTTGTTAACGAGACGTACAAAGGCGATGAAATACTGGACAGCTAGCAACGACTCCACGCAGATCCACGCAAATAAAAGCACAAAGTGCTACTTCCGGCCCCGTAGGATTGTGGGAGAACACCTGCCAAAACTACAGCCTTTCTATCCTCCGTAAATCACAACAGAAATGAACTCCGCATTAAAGGAAAAATGCCCTTAAATGCAACAATTTTCAAATATTTTAAAATGAGATCGTGAAAAGCACATTGTACAACTAGTTTTTTCCGGAATATATGTATTTTATGTTTGCATATTTTGCTCATGTTTTATTTTGTATTAAACGCTGCAGACTGGCGCAGTGGGTAGTACCCGCTCGAAACCCAGGTGTGAGTTTTGTGACGCCGATCTTTTGTACGTACTTCTCGTATTCTCTTTGAACTTGCGTTGGTTTCCTCTGGGTCTCCGGTGCCATCCCACAGTCCAAAAACGTGCGTTTCAGTGTGAGTGAGAATGTGAATGTGGGTGTTTGTGTGTCCTGCTCTGTGATTGGCTGTTCACTAATCCAGTGTGTTTCCCACTTCAGGCCCAGAGATGCTGAGATTGACGCCAGCTCCCCGTCACCCAGAATTGGGATATGTAGTAGAAACAAAAACTTCAAGATGGAATTAACAATTACGTATTATAATATTTCTTAAAATAAAATACTGTATAAATTCACTTGTTAATATTGATAATATTACATACATTTATAAATACCATATAGAAAATGAACAATTTTATTAATGTCCTAGTACTAACGTATTAAACCATAATACTGTACAGTATAGCTTTTTTCCATCTACTTCTCTTTAACCGATTGTGCCATATTTGCACTAAAACCTTAATGAACAATATTAAACTGCACACATTTATATTGTGTTCTTGCGTACATTCTCACAATGAATGGTCTGCTTTCTTTGCACATTTTGTGCGAGATTCTGTGAACAACAATGTCACTACACAGCGAGTGACGCTTTAGCTTTTGAATGTTTTTAGATTTGATTTCTTTTACATCTGCCATTCGCTCTGGAGAGAGCAGCAGAACACAAGTTGAAAGATCTCCACGCTGACAAAAAAAAATTACGTTTTTATTAACACCGGGCAAGCGGCAGTACTGGATCTCCTAGGCTTGGAGGAGGAATGGCTTTGTAATGTTCTGGAGATGGTTGTAGTGCATTGATTTTAGCAATGCTCTCAAAACAATAGGCCAAGCCGGGAAATCGTTTGTTTTGCTGGCACAAACAGCTGGATCACAACTACCAAAAAAGATGTTTCTAAATGTGCTTTGCTCTTCCAAGCCACATTTGTCCCAACTCCCAAAAGACACAAGTTAGCAGTAGCTTCACTGTGGCTGGCGAACTTCCACAGAGATGCTGTGTCTCCTCAAGCCGAGGATGTGGTGTCCACAGAGCAAAGGATTCAGTAGATAAGACAGTTCTATCCATCTGACATGATGACTTCACTGGCCAGCTAGTTATGGAGGCGAGAAGCTGCTAGTGCTAGGAACTTAAGCTGTCATTGATTTAGGGGTGGGGCTATGAGAGAAAGAGGAGGGGCTACCAGAACAGGCAGGTACCACTTCAGTCTTTAGTGCAGATGTTGGTAGTAACCTTGTTGCTAAGCACAGAGCTACAGTTGACGCAGCCAACAATTCTCTTACTAAAGTGTAAGGATCACTCGTAAATTCACTTACCAGAAGATTCTGAAGTCTCTTGTGTGCCATTTTGTTCTCTGGAGATCTCAGGGTTGAGGCAGTTCCTGAAGTGAACTGCAAGAATGCATAACTTTTTTCCGTCTTTTACAGCGTTGAGCATTTTTCAAGCTTCTTTCCAGACCACTTTCTGCTTTCACTGAGCATGTATTTTAGCCTGTTCCTCTTCTGTTTTCCGTGGAATAGCTAGAATTCCAGTTTAGATGGCTTCATATAGCTAGTGGTTGATCAAATTTGTAGCAAGGGGTAGAACAAAGTTTCTGTGGACTTAGTTTTGGAGCAGTCAAGTATGAATCCGGGTCCGGTCAGAGAATCAAACGTGGAGAAGAGCAGATATGCTTCCTGTTTGTTTTTCGTGAGGATACAAAGTTCCTTAGTGATTCACAGTGAGACTGACTCTTCTGTTTGAGTAGTAAACAAGTTACAAACATTTAAATATATGACACAACATCATGGAACATTCCAGAGAGTCACTTCGTAAATAATTTGAGTAAATAAACACAGAGGAACAGACAAACTTCTGGAATTCTCCCATGGTTATTCAGTCCACAGACTTTCAAGTCCATAAAAATAACTTAAGTCAATAGACCAGAAAACAACTAAGTTTGTAAATCTTTGCCATCTTTACTTTGTAATTTACAAATATAAATTAGTGATAAGACACCAGAAAATAAACCTTTAG